>JAOYSI010072378.1:0-15019 GCA_025775065.1 Hiodon alosoides
TAACACAATGTTGACTATAATTGTTAGTTATGGTTAAAACAAATAATGTAAATAGGCTATATATATATATGTATGTGTGTGCATGTATCAAAGCGTACGGTTGTGGCAAATATAGAAGTCGCTACGAATGCTAATAATCAGAATCGTAATATCAACAGTTGTCACAGAGGAGAAAAAATAATTTCCTATACTAAAATTACGATTATATTAAAATACCGTTTTTCAGTTGTGTGCATAAGAGAGAGAAAATACACGCGAGAACTCGAATGACGTCACAAAACCGACGGGCTCTCGAGGAAACAGAAATTCTATGGAGAAACGTTTGAATCTGTAGATTTTACAGACTCAGTAACCGCGTCATGTTGGCCTCAGTGGTCACATTGGAACATAAATAGAACAGTTTCGTGGTCATTATACGTTGCGTGTTTCTTTTGTTTTTTTTCACGCTTCTAATGTTGATTATATTTGGCTATACTTAGATAAGAACTATTATACTACAGTCCGGGTGGAAAGAGGTGAGCCATTACTCGATGTGTTCATTTTCACATTATGGCAGCAACGATGTCGGCATGCCCACGCCATGGTCAACCGAGATCTAATTTGTCAGGTCCGGCAATACACAGTGCTCCTATTTTTTGTTCAGTAGGAGAGTCCACTCCACCTCTTGTGAGTGTCCTGTCTGCTGGCAGGCGGCCAACTGAAGTGTGTGGAAATGACACCGCCAGGGTGGCAGAGATTTTCCTTCATTTCTCTCCTTCCCGATCGCAGACTGGCTGACATTGGCTGGAAAGTGGAGCAGCTCGTCAGGGACAATCAATGCGAATCGATCGAGCCGCGCGGGCTGAGGCTTCGAGCCGGAAAATAACACAGCAGCCAGAGCTCGAGAGAGAAAGGGAGAGAGAAGGGGGGACTTTCTACCACCACCAACAGCCAATTTCGCGCACACACAAAACACTGAAACATACACAAGCATTAACTAGACCTTAACATTCCACTTAAAGACGCCTGGACGCACACTTTTGCAGTGAGTTACTTCACTTGCATATTTAATGGAGCAAATTAATTTAAGAGGTTTGATGTTTTTTCATTTTGTATTTATCGTAAAATTTGATGCGTTTAAACTGTAGGTTTCGGTTTGAAATGCTTGTTAATAAAACATTTTATTAAGACTATACACCAAGTTAAGCAATTTCATGATTAAGACCTGTAGCCGACCAACTTTTTATGAAGTAGTCGGCACTACTTCATATTAGGCCTGAGTGTATCAAACACCTGCGTAATTACACAATGACTACTGTAGTAACTAACATAAGAATTGTAGCGCTTGTTTTTTTTAACTTGAATTTGTTGTTACACCAAATACCCATGTGTGTATACAAATCTTACGTTTGGTGCAACAATCGGTGAATGCCGATTTGAAGTACTCAACAAATTGTTTACTGAGTAATTAAACGTATTACATTTTTTGTGTTGGGAAAAAAGCTTTGAGAATATTGCATTACTATAATAGCTGAGACTGTAACACGCTGCCACATCGATTACGAAAACTGCTGAATTGTATATTTTTTTAAATCATACAGTTAGGTTTGTTAAATGTAGCGGATTACCAAGGCAATAACCTAAAGGAATTGACTTTCGACACGCCTAGTCTCATGCCGCCGAATTGTTTGCGAAGTAGTGAACTAACGCAGTTTAATTCAGCTAGATATGCGCACAATGGTCGCAGCAGTGTTTCAACGCGCTGCCGTGAATAAATTGGATACGCATTTTTTCCGTAATCCCTAGGAGGGAAGAATGTCGCTTCGGAACTGGCTAAACGCCTGGTTTAACCGTATCGTATCGTGTGCAGATTTCGTTCCCTCTTGCCTTCTCCACTTTCGGAAATCACTTCCATGTCTAGGTAGTTGATTGCTTTTTCTGTGCCCCATTCCTGCCAACTCTCAATCTGTATCAGCAGGGAGGGTTTTTTTTCTTTCCTATTAGAGGTTCCTATCTCTTTACTCTGACCAGACTGGTCACATTCTTCCTTCCCGTCTTTAGTTAGTCTGCATTAGCCTACTGTTTTCTGCCCCCTCGCCACCGCGGGTAAAATCGCAAAATCGTTAAATTGCAAACCCAGGCGTTTGTTAATCCTAAAAAAAAAAGGAACATTTGCCTTTCTTTGAACCTGAACTAGTTTAAAGTGGTTCAACATTTACTGACCCCAAATTGCATCACCAATTGACCAATTATAATTACCCAACTTTTTATGCAAATTCATGCATAGCGGGTGATTTCAAGTGACGGGTTGACAAAATTAGTGACACATTTGCCAATTATTTTTGGCAAATTATTTAATTGATAGGCGTGATATTTAATTGCGTTTTATAGAAAATATAATTTTCTTTTAAAGGATTTTATGTGACTTTCAGAAAGCGTCCACTCTACAGCTCGCATATATTTCTCTCTAATCTCCGAAGTCATGGTACTGTACTGGAACGGTGCGTCGTCATTATCTTGTTTTTAACTCCCCCAGGTGTACCAATACAACGTTATACACCACAATAATACCAAACGACGAGAGGTTAAAACCGATAATGAAAATGGTATTAATATCTCTAGTTTTTCCATAGTTGTCTCAGTGCGATTTGCAAGGGATAAATGACAGCTGGCAACGGATAACAGAAACGCCATTGCTCGTGCCTTTTTACACTGACAGACACTGAAAGCACAATTTATCTCTTACAATCACCTGCACACTAAGACTGATGCTCATACAGTGTCCTCAAGAATTATTGCCACCCTACCTATACATGAACAAAAAAGGCTAAGACAAATGTTATTGTTGTTTATCAGCTTCATCATACTCTCAAAATATGAGATAAGACTAACTTTTATGGAGAAAAAAGCAAGTATATCACAATTACTGGCTTTATTACTTTGCACCCTCTACTTTGTCAGGATAACAGCACTGAGAAATCTCCTATAATGTTTTATGAGTTGAGAGAACACATAGGAAGTGATCTGAGACCATTCCTCCATACAGAAACATTCCAGATCCTTCAGATCCTTGGTCCTCACTGGTGGACTCTCCCCTTCAGCTCACCACACTGCTTTTCAGTGGAGTTTAATGTGAATTGGGAGGTATGGTTTGGATTGTCCTGCCGGGAGAGCCAACAACAACCTAGTTTGAACCTCCTGGCATAGGGACCCAGGTTATGGCCCAAACTCTCCCAGAACTTGATGGAGTTCATGATGGCATGACGGTCCCCAGGGACGTTGGAAGTAAAAAAGGTGTGTAGCTATCTTTTTATAGCCATTAGCTGATTTGTGTGAAGGTCAACAACCTCTTGTTTAATTTTATCCGTGTGTTCTCTGGCCTTTGTAGATGATGACCAAGAGAGTGCAGCCTATATGTCACCTCATATTGATACCTCAGTGAAACAGGAAGTCATGGATGACAACTTAAGTTCTCCCAAATACTAATTTGAGCTAAAATAGGAATCAGAATATACATCAATTCGATTTTGTTCATAGGAATTTCTAGTGGTGCCATTAATTGTGACATGCATGTTTTTGAGAGAGAAAAAATAATTTGAACATTTTTAACTCAATAAACTCAATTTAACTTATATTTTGAGTGTAAGACAAAGCTGATAAATAAATAAAAAATGGTATTGATATTGAATGATATTCCTTTCACACCCTTTTTGTTCATATTTATATAGGTTTCCAGTAATTCTTGGGTTAGAAAAGGTTAGTTCTCACTCAGCCTTTGAAGGAGATCAACAGTGAATACAAAAAATGTATAGATATACCCACCAAAATGGTAGAATTGGTTTGCCTCAAAGAGAACAACACTGAGAGGTTAAATGAGAAAAGGCCTCTCATTTAACTTCTTTGTGCCACTTAATCACACTTACCTACATTTGTCCATCCAGGCATCCACTCTCTTTCACTTCTGTTATTGAAATATTTCACATCTCTTCACAAATATTGTTTCAAGATTTATTTGTTGTACTTTGTAGCTTACACTTAGTCGCTGTGAAATTGTATCAGCCAAGGTTTTTCCCCCGATGTGTTCAGGTCATAATGACTGTTCAAAGGATAAAAATAACAAGCCCTACTTGATATTAGTATTTTTTTTTTTTCAACCATTTGACACATGCATGCGCGCACAAATATACAGGACCTAGGCGAGCAGGTCTGAAATTCCTCTTACAACAAGAAAATGATCAAAATGCACAGCCCAAATGTCATAAACAATATAAACTGTAAGAGACTATTTGTCTGTTTTTTAAACCAGGCCCATAATTAAAAAAAAATGAAAATTTACTTAAACTCCTAAATATGTTTTTTAAGGAATGAAGGTTATATAAAGCAATTATCGAGGCGTCACATGATATTTTCACCTTAGCGTCGCATCAGCCTCCACAGCAGTGGAACTGATTGGCTCCAATGACGTCATGACCAGAAGTCAGAAGACATGATTTTAGTAGATGGATTAAAGACAGATTATAGATAGATGGATAATTTTAACTAGCTTAATCCTACATTAAACTGGCCCATTCCTATTGAACATTTCTGGGTAAAGAAGCTCAAATGACCGAGTAAGATGCATGTAGGGCGGAAAAATGTCGAAATGAAAGTCCGGAAATATTGCTATGGGCACACAGTAGCCAGGCATACTCAAGTCTTTGTAGTCCTTCTCTCTGTGCTAGGAAAGGCAGCGTTTATGCACTTCCCTGAGGTGGGTTTTGTAGATGGGAGGGGGATTAGTATCACATGACATTCTCCTTCAGCTAAGACTCATGACCAGCACCACAGGACTACCCAAAGCCAACTTTAAAAAAAAGAGAGCAATAAAGAGAGAGAAAGGATAAACGTCAGAATTTACGACACAAAGGAATCTTGACAACTAATGGTCCGAATAAACAGTCTAGCTGGTCTGCTCCACGAGAGACCACCGTCTCCAGCTTTTCTCTCCTTAAAACTGTTCTTTCCCCAAATAAGGTTTTTTAGAATTAGGAATCAACAATAAGTTTTGCATTTTTGGAATCGTCAGTTGCACTAAAGGATCCCGGCTCGTCTAGGGACCATGCCACCACACACGGGGGGCAGGGAAGGAAGTCTCCTCCGATCAAATACCCTTCAAGCCTCCCATCTTTTTTTACACACTGCAGGCTACACTGTAGAGATTCAATTGGAATTTGAGAAGATGCTCTTTTTGACGACACTGTCAGCCTGCAGTCGCCCGGGGAAGCCTATAGGAGACGCTGGTTAGTGACGAGAGAAGAGATAAGCCCTGCAATTTCCCATCTACTCCAACCCATGCTGTTCTCAATGTTTCATCACCACTGTGCTTTCCTGGCCAGAATCGTCTAATGGCATCAATTGTACCCAGCTGATAGGGCTCAGTTGGACAAGGTTCTTTACCAACTAAGCCACTCAGGAGGCCAAGCCAAAGACAGTTTTTTTCAAAGGAGTAAAGCTGTCAATATACTTATTATAGAGAAAGAGTGTAGCTGTCAATATTCTAAGGTTACCAACTATGTGATCTTATAGAGATCCAATAAAGTTTGGATAATACAGAGGTTTTAACAAACTGTGGTTTGTATTGTTGATCATTTCCAGAATTCACACCCCAAACAGCTTGTGATGGCCTGATACAGATGGCTCAAGACATTTAAAAAAAAGTCTCGAGTCCATATACTTTAACATCAGTGACATTGGCCCAAACCTAGCAACAGATCTCCATCTAGTGGCCAAAATAGACAAAGGCACCTTTTGCCTCAAACGAAAACAAATTCATTGTTTCACGCAGTTTGTAATATACCAGGAAAAACATATTAACTGCTAAATTCAAATCATTTTTCAAAAAGATTTCTATTTTTGTAGCCATTACCATAAAACACAATCGCAGTCAAGCTCTGTTGGTTAATGACAGCTACTTTCTAAACTCAAACATAAAACAATCTAAACACTCAATAAGGTTTTTTTAAAAAAAAAGTTCCAACCAACTTCTAGAACAATTACCCCTCCAAAGTTCTGACACGTGAGACGTTTGAACATCTTTACGAAAATATGTTGCTAAAAATCAACAATATTGATTAATATACACTATAAAATAAAATGTAATGTTAAAATTAATCTCATTACACCATTCCAATCATGAAAACCCCACAGTCATAGCTTTTAGGATGCACTGATAAAACTACCCACCCTCATTTTTGACAAACTATCTGGACAAACTAACTAACAATTCAAACTTTAATCGGAAAATTCTTGGTTACATGATGCATTGATTATGACTTTTGAAGGGGCAAAAGCATATTGCACATTTGAAATAATCAACAAAACATATTCAGAATTAAAATAAGCCACAAAAACATATTTACATTATATGTAGGTGGGGTATTTTTGATAACCAAATGCATTTTATTGTTCCCAAGTGTTAGCTATAAGATTACTGCCAAAAGTTTATTTCTAAATTATTTTGTGTCTTGGCCAAAGCTCCTATCCAGTGCAATCGACATTTCTTATCATTCTTGTATTTTAACCATTTATATAGCTGGGCATTTACTGACGCAATTGTAATGTAATTGTATGCTCAAGGATATGACAGCAGAGGTGCAGAAACCTATTCATTGCAAGTACTATGCTTAAATAACTTTAACCATAGCTTTAATTTAAGGTTTAATGTGTAAACTACTTCAAAACAGAATGCATACATAACCGAAGTAAACCAATTCCTGCTATTAATTAATATCCAAAAGGGATGACTAAATCTTACGAGTATATTAAATGCATGTTTCTAGAACCTGGCGGAACAAACACTCAGAACTAGCATCCCCTAGAGAGGATATAAATGTTATTCAAGCCTCCCAGTTAATTGCAACATGAACTATATATTTTCATTTGTGGGATAGCTCAGTAAGGATGCACCTTCTGTTACTTGGAGAAGGGGTTGTGCGTGCTATTCATATATTAAGCTCGCTATCACAGAGTTCGGTGCGCCTGCATGCATAACATTACCTAGCTGATCAAATCACATTTGCGATATATTTGCAAACTTTGTGTTTTCTTTAGTTAGAATTATGATCTACTTTTGAAAAGGGGAAAATGGAGCTAGGCCACAAGTAAAAAACTATTATACTTGGACTGTATGCTTTTTGCTACGGAATGCTATGGAGCATAATGGTTTTGATAATTTGAGCTGTTTA
This sequence comes from Hiodon alosoides, assembly GCA_025775065.1. Lineage (NCBI taxonomy): Eukaryota > Metazoa > Chordata > Actinopteri > Hiodontiformes > Hiodontidae > Hiodon > Hiodon alosoides. Next base: position 7,203 of record JAOYSI010072378.1, read on the forward strand.
AGAAGGGCAGCTAAAGTGCATCAGAATTCATAGAGTGATCTGGATCTGGGGAGTTTTTATTTCAATTAATGTTGCATAACCTTTCATAAGTGGCAAGTTTGGAAGTGGAAATTGGCAAGTTGGTCATCAGTAACATCAAGAGGATCCGCCCATTCCCTACAGAACCAGCAACACATCTCTGGGTCCAGGCTCTGATGATCTCCCCCTGGACTGCTGGAACTCTCTCTGGGCTGGCCTGCCAGAGCGGCACTGTCGACATGATGTGAAGTATTGGTAGTTCTATTGCTAGTTCTATTGAAGTATTGTATGCCATTGCTAAACAGCTAAATGCGTACTGAGGCACAACGGAACCTATAGAAATTGTAAAACAAATACATTCTCCAATAAAGTGAAAATATTTTTTACCTTAATCTTAAATAGGCTTTCAGAACTTTGTCACCATTTTTCTTTGTGGCTTTATATGTTTTTGAATTATAGCGGAACTCTGAAATAAATTTCTCAACAATCACTTATCCTAAATCTATTCTCCAAAAAGAGTAATCAGACACTGCTTTTAACAAAAAACCCAAGGTGGAACTACTGTGCTATATAGTAAACTGCCATTTCAGAATGTAACAATACATTCACAATACCGACACATTTAGCAAAAATAACAAGTTAGCTAGCTACACAAGCATCATTAGTTGTCCCCAAGTAATGTAATTTTGGGTTACCATACTCAAATTTCAGCCATAAATAAAGCAACTAAAAATAAAAACAGCATCATTGTCAGTATGACGACCACTTTGCAATTTTTATCAATCACTTCAGCGTGCAATACTACACGCACATTCCAAAACCTGGATTTTATTTATTTAAATAAATAAAAACATAATACATCGATGCAATTAACCCTCGACAAGCCCTTATATTCAGTAATTTCTCTGTGATGCTAAAACTCAAACATAACAACTTTAGTAATAATTTTTATTACACAGTTTAATCAACACACAAGCTCAATGAGCTTTCAGGTAATTAAATATACAGATGTTTTTGTTTCTCATTAATTCATATCATTGCAGCCAGAACCCAAGAGAGCAGGAGTTACTGGAGCTTCTAATTCAACAACAGTCAAATGCAACCTAGAGTCATGAAGGGGGGGGGGCACTCAAACTAGTAACTTTAACTGGTCCAAAATCATAATGGGGTATCTTGGTCATCAGGATAAGGTAAAAAGAAAGAAAAACAAACTTATCAAATGGAATAAAGACCGATCCAAAGGTCATTTTTCACCTCCAATTTCTTTGTAACCCAGTTGTCAGTTTAAAATAATTCTTATGAGGTTGAACTACCCCAACCAGCTCACCATTAACTTACATGATAGTTGGAAACAGGAGAAACACCCCCAAAAAATCCCTTTCTTAGAATTCTATCCCTGGTATTAAAAAATGTCAAGAAACATTTTTGAGAATTACAAACATGATGGCTGACGACCTGTGTGGGCAGATCCTGTAATAGACAAAGCTGAGGAGGGTGGGGGAATCAAAAAGTACACGATTGCAGGTTGAAATATGTACAACATGACAGCCAGACAAGAGCTGGGGCACAAGTGCGGTGAGAAGGGGAGTCGTGGCTCAAAGAAAGTACTCCAATGGAAACCAACAAGATCATTTTTATCTTTTTTTCTCTCTCCTTTCTTTCAAAAGATTCCCTAGTCTTAGATGTAGAGGCATATCTCGTCAGCTCTGCTTCCAGATTACATTGCGTACTTTTGTGTCCATTCCCGAGCTATTCTGTTGTACCTGGGGGGGACAAAGACAATAATAAAAATGGGTTCACTTACTGAATCTTACATCGTGCAAAAAACTGGTAGTCATAACTAATTGAAGAACATCAGCAAATCTAACAAATTAGCTAAATGTCCATGGGTTACCTAGGAGGGTTCAAATTTTAATTACAATCCATGTACCAGAGGGAATAAATGTATCAGCAGGCAGATAATCTAACTGGGCATGTACAGTATGAATAAAGTCCCCCTTTGCAAAAAAAGCAGAACCAACCCAGATAACTCACTTTTCCCTGTCTGTCTTGTAGATGCGGGCGATCTCAGGCACTAGCGGGTCGTCTGGGTTTGGATCACATAGCAGTGAGCAGATGGAGAGAAGAACTGAGGAAGAATAAAAAAGATGGTGAGTCACCGGAAAGCTTCTCCCCATGTTACATAATGAATATGCAAGCTAGTTATACATTAAAACCAGTGACTGCCTCTGAAGCCCCATGGATGCAGCATGGTCCATTAATGCTTTTAACACTTACTAAATGTTATTGGCAGACCTTTATATCATTGGAAATTATGAAGGTAAGGTACAGAGGGGAGAGTATTTGTTTCATTTATATATTTTAAGAATTTAAAGCACCATCCAGGCTTGCACACTTGTAACCTACTCCTCACCATATGCAAATCCTGCGTACCTTTAGAAATGGTAAGTGCCGGTGACCACTGCGATCGCAAAATGTCGAGGCAGATGCTACCATTACTGTTGATGTTTGGGTGATAGATTCTTGTGGTAAAAGCCACCTGGAGGCGGCGAGCAGAAACACAAAAGCAAGCAAGTCAATCGTAAAGGACAAGGGTAAGGGTAGGGATAAGCGCTTCACATGGCCTACACCCACGACGACTTGTTTTTGTATACGTGTGAGTAAATACATTTTCTTAGTTCCATATAACAAAGCTAAAACGGGTAGTGAGGACAACTTGGAGTATTTACATCATACATTATTCTCATTTCTCACCCACAAAAACAGGCTTCTGAGATAAATTGGCACAAGACTTGAAGCGCAGACCACAGACTGGCAAGTGACTTACCTTTGGTGGTTTAAAGGGGTAGTCTGTGGGGAAGTGAATGGTCAAGAAGAACACACCGCCCTGGTAAGGACTGTCGTTCTGTCAAAACACACCATTCCATGTAGTCAACATTGCCGTTACCCTGACATACAAAACCGCACTTGGAAAAATAGATTCAGAATAACATACTTACTGGTCCCATTATTGTGGCCTGCCAATGAAACACTGAGGGGAAGAAGAAAGGAAGAATTATACTTTGAGATATAAGAAATGGCGCTGCATCAGCAAAAACTAGCCATAGCACTAACAAGTTCTATTTATCGGTTTCCAACTTCTACCCGTTTCACATACACGGAAACAATCAGACACATAAAACATGGATTTGATTCCTATAGAATAATGCAAGGCAGAAAAGCCAACGGAGGATCAACTCTGGAGCATGTGGTCGAGAAAGGCACAATAAAATCAACCGTATTTCATGTCCGATTGACAATACAGTTTTAATACTGTAAACATGACGTTTAACAAACTCCTACGATGAAAAGGATTGCTTTCCAACTGTCAAAGTCACTGTATGCAAAGAAATGTTTCCTGCAAGATGGCATTTTCAGGTATGTTTGTGTGCAAAAACAGACATGATATGCCTGGGTGTGCAAAAAGTATTACAGGATTCCTTTATTATACAGATCACTTATGATTTTAAGAACATTTCCTAAAACAATACAGGTTAAAACCACCGTACTACAGTAAACCGTTAAAATACCTTCCAGGATTTTAACCTTTAACCTTTTAACCTGGTCACAAGTACAGTTCTTTAACCTCTACGACATAGCCAGCCCTGAGTGGAATAGCAACAGCCGCACAAATCTGAAGCCAAACAATGCAGCATTGTCACTTTAAAAATCAATTTAAGTACATGGCAAATAATGTGTCTCAATTTTTCTGTATTTAAACAAGAAAATATGCCTCTGTATAAATGGTAAATTCCTGCAATAGAATTCAGGGGTCTACTGAAAGACAAAAACAAATTCAAATTTTACAGATCATTGGGGACCAATTCTCAGAAGTCATCTCCACAAGCCATCATTTAAATTATGTATCACAACTCTTGGCATCAATTATTTACTTAGTTTGCAATGTTACATTTAACCCAGTTATACACTTAGTGTCCAGTTTATTAAGTACACCACCCCATTCAGAAAAAATTGATCACTCCTACAGAGAGGACAGACAGAGCTAGATGGGGGTGGCTTGCTATACAAAGAAAGCAGACAGAGAGGCATCGAGACATTCAGTTACCGTTCAATTCAACAGGTAAAACAAGTGACCTCAGCAACTTTGAGCATGGTATGATCGTCTGTATCAGACGTGCCCGTTACAGCAATGGTGTGACAAAAAATAAAATAATAATCCAGTCAGCAGCAAAACGCTGGGGTGTAGAACAGCATCGCAGAATGCTCAAGTTGTCGGTCCAAGTCACAGACCGGCTATTGCAACAGATCACACCGGGTTCTACTACATCAGCTAACAACAAGAAGCGGCACCAAGTGGGCACGTGACCACCAACACTGGACAATTTGAGAAGTGGAAAGAACATCGGCAGGTTTGATGAATCCCGGTTCCTGTTGCATAATGCTGATGGGTCAGGATTTGTGTAAGCATCATGAGTCCATGGACCCATCCTGCCGGGTGTCAACAGTATAGGCTGTAGGAATTGGGAGGGAAAAGCACGGGAAAGGTTTTCCTGGCACATGTCAAGTTGAGCAACGTCTGAACACTACAGAGTAGCTGAACGTTGAAAATGGCTACAGTTGACCTTTTGTCACATGGAAACATCCAGTGGGATAATGCACCATGTCACAAAGCACATATTGTTCAACATTCTGAATTCCAGGAACTTCGGGACGAAATGGAATGGGCTGTTTGCAGCAATACTGTACTACCGTCTAATCTGGTGAAACGGTTTGATGCCATCATGTCAGTCACAAAGTTAACTTCGATAACATATTAGTACGAATTCAAAGCAGAAGTTGATAACACAGCTGCATCTGTAAAACATGAAAACCAAACCAATAGCACACCCCTAATCTAAACATTACGAAGCACCATTGTGTAGAAAGTTATGCACAGAAACTCTACGAATTAAAACCCAAATCAGATATTTAAAAACAAGTCAACAAATGTGCCAGTAGTCAAATAGCTGGATTAAAACCTTTGTGATCCTTGGAGGCAGCCATACACCCAGACCTCAAACCATTTCCAAACGGTATGATGCAACTAGAATCGCTTCAGAAGTTACTGAACTACCAGTAAAACTGCCCTAATGAATAGAGAGATGTTAAAAATTTGTTAGCGGTTGATACAACAAAAAGGTGAAAGACAAAGCATACCTCCTATCATTTCAATCTGAATTCATTGAACTTCAACTTTCTTGCCAATTTGGAGAGATGCTGAAACCCATTTTCATTTTATTCTAAAAACGGATCAGATTTGTTTTTAGGTCTTGCACGCGTTTGAGATACTGACATGGGGCGCATTCTTTACAATCCTTTTTCTGATAAGTAGCGATGTTTGTTTTCTGCAGTGATCATTGTACTCTGCTACAGAGCATTCAAGCCACACTCACCATCAGATTTCAAATTAAATGTTTTGATTTCAGTCAGTCCAGCGTCAAACCTGCATCTCTACTATAACCAAATATTGAATTACAGAAGGAGCGCTGAACTTTATAGTTTGTAAATATTAAACTGACAAGAAATGTGTAAGGACGATGAAATTGAATAAAAGACTAATAAAACACCCAATTATGTACACACGCCCCAAAAAATATATTGTTATTCCCCATTTCCATCTATGGGGACTGCCAATTGACCAGAAGCACTGTAGTGGCCAGTTTCCCCAGAAATAAATTTAAAACGATTTCTTCATTTGACTTACACCACTGTTGTTCCTTCCCTTATTAATGATCTGATAGTGCTTTACCATACCATCATATGTGTAAAAAATATAAATAAATGGAAAAATAGCTTTTAACAGGAAACTTTAAAAATATATAATGTTAAGATCAGATAGTTCAGATGAACCAGGTTTTTTTAATTAAAACTGAATGCATCACTTTAAAACATCTTTCACAATGTAATGCTTTCACAAGGTGTCTAATATTTCACAAGATTAGACACCTTGTGAAAGCATTACATTTACTGAAGTATTGCTGGTTTGTCAGACTGCGATTTACCAACAAGTACCATGGCGACCTCTTAATAGATAGATTTTCAATCACCATATGCACTTCTTCACATTAGGTACATAAAGACACAAAGATATAAAAGTATATGATGAAGACCTAAGGGTTTAAAATTATTGTTTGTAATTATATAGTTGCATAGTCTGAGCCAAAGTGCAATTCAGTATTCCGATGTTAAGCAAGCCATTATCTAATGAAGATGCTCTCACTGGATGAAAAAATGCAATCCCCACAGTTAGCCAATTAAAGCCATGGTCCTTTGAAGAGGAATGGAAGCCACCTTAATAAGCTTATAGTAGGCTCATCAAAATAAAAACTAAGGAATAAAGAACAAATACGTGCAAAAATAGATAAAACACACTAGAAAAAGAAGAGTGTAAACGTTTAGCACTTTTTCCTTTTTTTGAGGCTACTTACTGTCGTCCCCAACTGGTCCTGCTGAACATTGGGCTGGAGGATCACGGGCCAAATCATTCAACTCCTGTACACAAGGGTGGGCAGAGACTAAAGTCAGCAGTGCACATTTTTTTCAAGCTCAAAATATCTAGAAATGCGTTTCGCAACAATAAGCACGTTTTAGCTCTTTCTTCCTACTTCATAAATATTGATAAATTAACTAAGTACACAGACCGTTTATGGGGTCATGTGCCACCCATAATTTGCATATCACATTTTAAAAAGACTGATTTCTCAGTGTAAAAATGTACATTATTTTAAGATGACTCATTCACCAGGGGTTAGAATAGATATACCGTAAGAAGAAACGCACAATTTTTTTTTTTTTTTACAGTTTTCGGGGCTAGAGGGGAATTTTAAAAAGGGGGTTAAGCTTGCTTTAACATTTTTAGTGATCTTAAGCCAGGCTGGGTTATCACTATGGATGGTAAGTTGATCCTCAACCAACTTTTATTCGAGAACTCTAGTGTGGGCTAGCTTTAGTTATGCTTGCTTTCCACAATAAGACTTCCTTAACAAGGGGTTTGGAGTATTAGGGCAATGTGAACATGTACAACTTTTTAACCCGCTACCTTGATATGTAGTTGATGTGCTCACTACCAGAAACTACATACACAACATTAGTTAACTTTGCAGCTAAACAAAGCAATAACTTTTCTGTTACTGTATTTTTGTAAAAGGGATTTACATGACCGACAGCAAGATTTGTTTACGTGTTAACATGCCATGTTAGTCATATTATATAAGTGACAAACTAAAGTCAACATACTTAGTGGTCTGTTAAATATAACTTAGTAATCAATTCAGCTTAAAAGCAAATGGTAGATAACGTCAGTTAGCTAATGTTAACATTGACGGTGTATCTTGACATTTCCCTTATGTTTTTTCCAGGATTTTTTAAAACATTTAAATTACATTGCATTTCTATGAATGATAATGCATTAACAATAAGTCTTTTCAATACTGGTTATGTCATATTACCAGCACCAACCCTCACTGACTGTTACAATGTAAAAACTGACTTATCAACATAAAAGTTGAATATCAAAAATAGTTTTAACTGTGGGTAAAAGTACTGGCTGGATCTTTTATCACTGTAAAATGACCTGGTATACTTAACGGATGCACACGCAGATGGGTTGGCCTGACCAATGTTCTTCTGAAATGGGGATGGCACAAGGGCAGTAGCATATTCACTTACAAATGTAAAAAGACCGGAAGAATTATTTTGATTAGATACATTTCTGATTTAAAAAAATATATATATTTTTTGTGGGACTGTAAAGTGAACAA
>JAOYSI010072379.1:0-21612 GCA_025775065.1 Hiodon alosoides
GTGTGTGTGTGTGTGTGTGTGTTTGTGTGTGTGTGTGTGTGTGTGTGTGTGTGTGTGTGTGTGTGTGTGTGTGTGTGATCCAGAGCTTCCAGTCTCGGACACGCTGCGGGACATGTTCGCACTGTTTGACGAGGTGGGTCTCGAACCAAACTCCATGACGTGTGTGTGTGTGTGTGTGATCCAGAGCTTCCCGTCTCACACGCTGCGGGACATGTTCGCACTGTTTGATGAGGTGGGTCTCGAACTCAACTCCGTGTGTGTTCCAGAGCTTACAGGCTATTTCAGATTTCTTTAAATATTCCATCAATGTTTCTAGTATTATTTTCTGCCAGGGATGCTGATCCCATACTATAAACTCTGTACTGAAGTGAGCCATTTTATATGTATAATACTATTTCTCCATGGAATAAGGTCAGGCACTATGAAACGTCATTGAAAAAAATTCTTATGGGCGCTTTGATTTGTGTCCTGCCCGTCTGGTTTAGCACGAGGACGGAAAGGTGGACATCCGAGAGTACGTGATCGCCTTGTCCGTGGTGTGTAGGCCGTCAGAGACGCTGGAGACGATAAAGCTGGCCTTTTCGGTAGGTCTGTTTGGTGGAAGCCAGAGTGTTGTTACCTCAGCCGATCTATCTTTTTGTCATGTATGTCTCCGTTAACTTTTAGAATATTTTAAACACACTTACTTTAGGATATTATTATTAATATTATAAATGTTTTTTTTTCCCCAGATGTATGAAGAGGAGGAGAATGGAGTCATTGTGGAGGACGACTTGGCTTCCATCCTGAAGACGGCCTTAGGCGTGCCGGTCCTGAATGTAACCAGCCTGTTTGAGGCTATTGACGTCAGTAATAAAGGAAAGATCACGTTCGGTGAGCAGAGCGTTTTCAGTTCATACTCTGTTAGAAGCATGCTTTTATTTCTGTTCAATTCAGCCGCACGTCGACAACTTCCGTTCTGTATGAAACCCGTTTCCTTGTTAAGACGGAGAGCACTGACCGTTGCGCTCCCGTGGTTTTTTTATCGTGGCAGACGACTTCAGCAGCTTTGCCGCGCAGCGTCCCGACTTTGCAGAGGACTACCTCTACCCAGAGCTGACCAGCTTCCAGAGCTGCACGGAGACCCCCGCCAACAGCACCGGGACCAACGGCTTCTGCACGGACTTCACACCGGACGACCTCCTGGGCTCACAGAAGAAGGTCAACTGATCCAGCAGTACCACATTCCTGTTCTACTCTCCCGGTGAGAGGGAACTAGGCCCCATGTTTCGACGTAGTGCAGAGTTTGGGGGCTTGGGGGGGTTTGAATTATTATTCGTGCCCATCCCCCCTAATCCCCCCCCCCCCCTTAACTCAACTCATTTGAAAAAGAACTGAAATCTGAATGCGAATGTTCTAGCTTGATGTAATTATTGCAGGGACAGGTTTATATTCATTTAGCTGTAGTATACCGACTGTGTATGTTTTTAAAAGACACCAACAACTAAAAAATGAGCGTTGTATGCATTTTATGAGTACTTCTTTTGAAATGAGGCAACAGATCAAACTTCTTATAGGTCAAAGAATTGCATCTGACGAGATTGCCTTTGTTTTTAACAGCTTGTCAGATGTGAGACATGGGCTGAAATCTGATTTTGGCTGAGATCAACCCAGACCTTTGATTTTTTTTAGCTCAGGAGATCGATAGATTAAACCGTGCCCAAACGGTTCCCTGCATTTTGGAAAGTGCTGAGACCTTCCGTGGTCTTCCTATGGAACTCTTCAGGTCTTAATTGAGCTTACGGACACACAATCAACACATAATCATAAACCAAAGTGTCATTCACTTATCCGTTTGATGAAAAAGAAAAAAAATCTGATTAGTAATGGACCAAAAAAAAAAAAGAATCTTGAAAGGTGAATGAATGAATGATTGAATGAACGAGTGAATAATTAGCACATTGCCATATTCCAAGGAGGTCGGCATAAAATACATGTTGGACTGATCTGGTATTACACTGCTTTTCTGAAGGCTTCTTTCTAAAGGTTTTTTTTTTCTGTTTTTGTTGGTTAAGTTGTTACTTTTTCCCCCCCTATTGTATAGCACAAGTGTCAATGACAAACGTTTTATTATCGTCTTCCAATATACTTTCATTAGTATTAATATGCGTCGTATTAAATCCATGCAGGGAGAACACATTTGAATCTTTTTTTAATGCAGTTACAAAACGATGGTTATCCCAGAACCATTTTTACACCTTTTGTGCAGTAATCTATATTTACAGATCTTACTTTTTAGTAAGAGATTGTTAAATGTACATATTTCTTACAGAATTGAAAAATTAATATTTTTTTTTTTTTTTTATGAATGAAAAACCCATTGCACTGATTTTGAAACTGATTTAAGGTTTCATAGATATGTTTCGATCTTGATTACAGATTATCCCAGAACTCTTATACTGCACATGGAAAATCTACTTTTTTAGTTTCTTAAAGAATACAAATGCTTTTTTTTTTTTTTTTTTTCTTTCATCCAGAAAAGCAAGGACGGTTGAAATGATGAGACATAAAGTTAATATCAGAACATTTCTCAGTCCTTTCAGGGCAGGAAGTGTCACATAACCTAAGTTTTTTTCCATAATCTTCTGACACAGCCCATGATCTCCACCTGAGTCTGTAAGGATCACTCGGGTATCCCGCTATGTGTCTCTGTCCTAGTGATTTGAACTTTGAACCTTTAGTGTGTGGCCACAGGGCAAAATAATTATTTTATTTTTTTTTAGATACAGTTTGACGCACTTAATATCAGAATGGATCAACTTAAATGTTTCAGCATGAAATTTGTGCTGCTCGTAACTTGGTGCCCGTTTTTTTACAAGTATGCACCCATACAATTCAGCCGATTCCGAGGAAAGGACTGTTCTAGAGCCTAAAGGTGCATTAAGCACGCCGTGAAACCCTGACCCTAACGCTCTTCCCCCATCGCCATGACGACAGAGATCCTTAATATGAAGCAATGGTACTCGATCGTTTGCGTTGCTGGAAGGGGATGTGCATTCTTTACCCTCGACACAAATTTAAATTATTGTTGTGGTGAGCAGAGTGACCAACCCCCAGATGTTGTATTACTGATGTTTGTTTTGGAAGGTACTCGCCAGCCGTCGGTTTCATCTGCACTGCTGTAGCTATCCAGCAATTCACAACAAGTGAATATATAATTATTAAATGAATAAAAATTTAAAGAAAAGATTGGAGCTAATACTAATGAAATATTAGGGAAATTATCACTTCAGCTGTTGCCAATGACTTGATTTGAAAGTAGCCGTTTCGCTTACGGTCCGATCTTTTAAAAAAAAAAAAAAAAGTACATTGCTGAATACTTTTTGAAAATGAAATGTTTGCCTTGAACAAAGAGTTATTCTTAATTTTCTTCTTGTTATGAAATATATCCAGTGTGTTATCAATCATTTGCAATCAGTACAATCCAGTGCTGGGTCAGTTAACTTTACAATGCACACAACGTTGTTACATGTCAGATTTTTCTATGCTCGTAGACAAGCTTTTGTTATGGAAAAATAAAGGAGTCCCCAGGGACTGCAGTAGATCTGGAAACGGCCTGGTGTCCCCGTGTAAACCGAATGATGTCATGATATCTGTCGCTCATATCCCGCGGTGCAGTCCTTGAGCTGAAGTTTCTTTCTGAGTATGACAGGACTGCACGCATTCACATTTTGACCGTTAGCTGATGCGTATTTGCTCTGCCGGTTATTTTCCGCTTTTTGTTTTGTTTTGTTTAATTAGAACGCTGATCGGAACATGTGGACAAGAATGTTATCTAGCTAAGGATTCTAATGGCTGTTACAATAGACAATGAATGGGTGATGTACTTCATTGATAAAATGGTTTGAAATTTTCCGTTTTTTTTCCCCTGCCATTTTCACATTATTGTAATCTCGCAAAGTGTAATTTTGTTTTTCATGACGTCTCAGGATTCTTTTAAAATTGTATGTGTCGCGAACGGGAGATCTGTTCTGTTGCTAGATTAGCATAAGGAAATATTCCCCCACTTCATTCAGTGCGTAACAAAACACAATGTGATTATAGTGTGCTCTGTTTAAATTTTATATTCGAGTAACGTGCCAATTATACAAATTAATCGAAATATGCAATTAATAAGTCCATTTGGAAATTCAGATCTTTAATTACTCCCTGCCTATTTGGATCACACATCTATTTTACAAAGTTGCCCCCCTTCCTTTAGAAGAATTTATAGTATTTTGTCAGTTTAATGTGTTTTTTGTTATCGACGAGTGCAGTATCCAGACCACAAACTCTATTTTTAAAGATTGCATTTAGGTGAGTGTGTTAGGATAAAAGGTGGAGGCCTTTCATTCTCGGTGCACAATTACAATTAAAATGTTAATGTAAGTTATTGAACCGATCAAGTTGAAGATCATTTTTCTCCCTTCCCAGTGAAATGATTTCATTCCTCAGACATTAGGCTGCGTTTAGGTAGTTCTATATCCTCTGTCATTTTTCATCCTTTGTTTATATTCTTCGTGGGAATTGTCAGTGGCCGTTTTTTAACGGTTTGTATAAGAAGTTGTAAGATCTTATTTATTGTTGTTTGCCTGCGTGTTGCCGTGTCCTGCACTAAGCTTGACTAAAGACGAAAGAACAGATGTTCACTCATTTAACTTTTGAGCGATATGTCTTTCTGATGGTTTGCTGTGTGGACCAAGTTGCAGAAATTCTTATATTTCCCATATTTAAACGATCCCTTTAACAAAAAAAAGTGTGTTTTCTACTTTGAAACAAACTCCTCGCATGTTTTAAATTTAGGACTCGAATTGAAGCAGGTATTGTAAGTGGCCATTTCGACTGGCGTGTGGTTCTTCAGCACGCTGTGTTATTCCAACGGGGGGGAGTCTTTCCTCTTCCTAATGGAAACTCTTAGTCCGAATTGTGTGGGTTGCGATGGCTGGTGACTGCATGGGACGCCGCAGTAATAAATACGACGGCGAAACGAACGTCGGTCACCTCGTCTTATTCCTCACTTTTAAGTGAAAAATGAGATTTTCCGAAGAACGTCATGATTCTGCACTCTCTTGACCACCTGGTACTCCTGGTGGGATTCTCTTGTGCAAGAACGGTTCTGCCCCTGACGTAACGGTTCTGCCCCGGTTGACATGGCCACTTCACTTACCAGAATTTCAACTCCGAACATGAGAGAAATGCTGGAAAATATTTTCGTAGGTGAAGCAAAAAAAAAAAAATTATATTTTTGGTGGACATTTTAATGAGTCATTCCCAAAGCTACCTTGAAGTGTCTGGTGAGGACTGCTATGATTTTACTTGTCATTGTCTCAATATTAATGATAATAAAAGGAAGAAAATAATTGTTAATCTTGCCTTAATCTATTATTTGTTTTGGTACCTTTTTGGTGTGTTCCTCTGCTGTCAGCAAGACTTTGCATGAATTTCAAGGTTCTGGTTCTCTTTCAAATACAAAATATCAACCAGCACCCATTCGTTATTTCCATTTAAGAATCCAGCGGTTATGCAAAATCGTGTACGCGCACTAGCTAGCCCGATGCTAACTGCTAGCAGCCTTAGCGCATGCCAAATCCTGTTAGTCGCGTAGCCCTTCTTCACGTCAAGTACACTCCTGTTATCTTTTCTGTACCTAATTAATTCAGTATAAGGTTTTACTGTTTGTAGTTATGATTGTGTGCGTTTGCGCTGCTGTTTTTTTTTTTGTTTTTTTTACTCTACAGGGAGTGTTGGCTCAATGATCGTGGCTACATCACTGACTCTGAATTTGTCTCTGGCTGGGGCTGGGGCTGAGGCAGCTTGCTTCTGTAGAGCTGCTCCAAGCATCTCTTCAGCTGCGGTTTGCAGTGCAGAAGCAGTTTGGTGCCTGTATTGTTGGGCCGTCTGGTGCTACACACCTACAGCCGTTCCCTGTGTCGCTCTCCCTGACCGGTGTCCTCTCTACCTGCGTAAAGGCCAGGGCGTTGCATTCGGAAGAACCACCGTTGGTACTGCCCTCCCTTCCAAAATCCATGTGGAGAGCAACAGATGCGCTGGGCTTAGCCTGCCCGTCTGTTGAAGGGGGAAAGCAGCTCCGTCTTTGACCAGCCCATACCCCCTGATTTTATTAATCTGAGGTGCAGTCGTGGTGGTAGCCCCTGACCTAAGGCTCTCGGTGTTCCACGGGCCGGTGACGCTCGGTATTGGACACACGGTGGATGACCTGTTGAGGCCTGCACTCCTGTGAAGCTAGGGGGAGGAGTCTAAGGCTTTGGCTGACTTGGCAGCAAGCAGCGGCCTGACGGGGAGTTTCCTAAGCCGCGATGCTACGATTACCTGGATGGCTGGCCTATTTGTGCCAAGCCTCCGGAGTGCACGCACAGCTCGTTGGAGAACATCTCCCCAGACTGGGTATGGGAGTGAACCACGACAAGAGTCAGCAGGTTCCACCCCAGGGAGTTCAGCCTGGGCCTGTGGCTAGATTCCCGCTCCATGCCGTCTACTCTGTTGGAGGAGAAAGTGATGTGGATGGTAGCCTGCTTAAGTTGTTTCCAGGAAGGCAAGTGTCTTCCAGTAGCGTTGTTCCTGGAATTTCTCGGCCTGATGGCAGCAGAGTTGCCGTCCCATCCCCAGGGCCTGGGGCGCATGTGCCCCCTACAGGTTCGTTCAACTCCCGGGCGCTCTCCTGGCGGACGCAACCCACCCGCTCACCCTTGCAGAAGGTGTGCGGTGACGAGGAGAGAGGTGGTCACTGCAGACGCCTTCAGCTACGGTTGGGGTATGGTGTGGAACACAAAAGGTTTGCAGTGCTTTTGGAGGCCTCCATGGTGTGGACATTAAATTCAAAAACCGGAAACCACAGGTTTTTTTTTTTTTTTTTTCCTTCTTTTTTCCAAGCCTGCAGGCCTTCAGGAGATCAGGGGTATGTATGGATGGTCGACAAAAGGTGTCACATATCAACCACCAAGGTGGCAATCGGTCTTCAGAATAGTTACCAAGATTATGCCCTGGTCACAGAAGCAACTGCAGTTGACAGCTGCCATGTCGCGCCTTACTGAAAACGGCTTCTACTTTCAAAAGTATCTGTATCTGTCCCTTACGCTTAATGAATGTTGTATTTGGTTCTGGGATTAATAAACTGTGAACCAAGACAGTTTCAGTATTATTGTTAATTTCGTCAAATCTAGTGCCACAGGCCGGTTGGCTTTGGAGGGAAACGTGGAAATCGACTATAAATGGTGTAGTGCACATGTAAACTGATGTGTCGAAAAGCTGAAATTAGCTTACATTTTTCTTTTCTTGACGAGAGCTGATGGAACTGTTTCCAACTGGAATTTTAAAGAAATGGTGATAATGTGAAGTGTCACAGGATTATGGTTTTCCCCCTGCAAGCAGTTTGATTTGAATCATTCAAAACATAATTTCAGCTGTGTTTATTAATACACATAAAATTCTTTACAAACAATCAATACTGTGGACTTGACTTGTCTTTGTTTTGTTTTTATATAGCGCACTGAGTGAAATGTAGTACAATCCTTTGGCGCTATTAAACCAATATTACATATTTCAAATCTTTTCCTAATATAGGGCTGTACTGACGGGTCCCTGGCTCTGGTCCTAAAGATCTTCAATCCAGTTGCTTTTATATGCTGTGTTTGTCGCTAATATATGCAGAGATTATTTAGGAAGCATTTCAATCCAGATGGATGTTGACAGGATAGGAGTTAGCGACCTCTGCTGTAATGCTTATTTTGAACCTCTAGAGGGAGACGTAGTTGAAAAATATCCAAATCTGAAGGGGTTAAGAAAATTAATTAATGTTATTACCTGAAAGGAATGACCTCATACCTAAATTGGAACTGTTGCTTAATTCTGTTATTTTTACATATTGCCTCACCAGATTTTGTATATACACACACATAGATAGATAGCGAGGGTATGTAGACCGAGCCACAGTATCGATCCCTAGTCTGCAGTCTTCCTAACGTCCATTATGCACATGCTGACTTTAAATGCAGTAATTGACTAATCTTGTGCATATGAAAGTAGTTAAGCTCATGCGCAATTGTAGTTGAGAACACTGTGGAGTAATGATTTAAAGTATGGACATCGTGAGATTGAACCAGAGTTCAAGGTATTGCAGTTTAATCAGGAACAATCAAATAGCAAGTGTGTAAAATATTATAGGCTAACCTGAATAAGTGCGTGATGCGGGGGGGAAAAACGACTGAATAGTTTAATTTAACCTTGCAACAATAACAAAATACTTTTTGCGCGTCTTTGGAAAGAATATGATATATAGAATCAACGTTGTCTGTCTTTTGTACTGAACTCCCTTTTGCCCCTGGCTCAACATGAACAAAATGTTCACTGAGCAACAATGATGTAATGCTGGAAAGCTTACATAACATGCTCCTTAATATAGCCACAAGGGGGCAATAGAAGTCCATTAAAAAATACATATTTGAGATGGAATGCATTACATCACCTTTTATTTAAATCGACATTTCAGGTTCTCTCCAAAATCCTTAACCTGGGTGAAGAATTTGAGTGTAGTTTTACCTCAGTAATTTGAAGCATTCCCACGGTCTCAGAAAAGTCGAATTCTTAGTTCTAGTACAATAAATCTAGCAGGCAAAATCTATCCTTTAGTAGTAAAGTAAGGACACACATTCTAGGCTGTTGGATGTGTTGCTGTATTGCTTACTTTAAGTAATGTTTGCCAGCTGAAAACGTCACTATAGCCGGGCATCTATAGAGATATATGTATATAATTTGTGTGTGTGTGTATTTGTTCCAACACTTATCCAACTGTCCATGGCGAGACATAGGTGATTTTTAAATGTCCTTTCTGGTTTTTTTTATCTGGCCCCTTATCCTTTCAGACATGTATATTTCACTTATGTTAGCAGAGCTGCGTTTTACATGAATGGAGTTCGAGAGCTGGAACTAGGGTGTGTAACGGCAGCTGAATTTGAGGTAGTTACAGTAGCTGGTCGTACTGCTGCAAAAGAAGAAAAATAAGCATTTTTTACACTTCATTGTAGTCCATACGTTACCCGAGCGCCCCTTTTGAACTGCATCTGACTGCTCTCCAGGGCAGGGTTTCGCTTCGCTGCTGGAGTTTGCCACACAAAGTAATCGGGACTCATAGGGCTAATCAGCCAAATGTCACGGCTGTCTGGAAAAGGCTACCTCTGAAGCCTCGCATTGATTAACGGCCAACTGGGAGTCCGGAGAACACTGTGAGTCCTATCAGCTCAGTGATAGTGGGACGTTTCGTTGAAGCTGCACCCCCCTGCAGGCGGCTGGTCTGATCTACCTCCCCACACGACCCATTGTTAACGCTTAGGCACCGCCGTTTGTTTGTGTGGGACAATTATGTAAATTATACTACAGATTAATTGCTCAGTAATTAATTCATTAATTAAAACCTGCGCATCAGTACTCCCTTTGTTCTAGTAGGACATGCATTCAGTGGCAAGTCTGAGATGTTCGAGGGACGATCAGTGTCTTTCAGGTAGTTTTTGTGTGACATTTTAATCACACGGGTATTGAAAACGGATGTGAAACGTGCCGCTCAGACCACCCCCACCACCGGGTACAACGGTTAAGTTCATGGTCTTCGTTGTTGGCTTTGCATTCAGGGTAGAGTCTCTCTCGCCACGTCCCTTTTCACCTTACTCCGCCTTTCAGTCCATCGCAGGGGTTATGATTCCCAAGTTGCAAGGCCCTGTTATGTTCAAGTCCATGTTCATGTTGCGTATAAAAAGGATCATTCTTATTTGAATATAATAAAAAAAAAGTTGGGATTACTTTGTAAAGATGAAAAGAAGTGTCCTTGGAAAGCATCTGAACAAAAGGAGCTCCAACGCAATGCACGGCGGTATTTCTTAAAGAATGTCATCTGAAAATTCGCGTTTGCAGCAGATGACTTCCCACAGACTTTCTCTTAAATGAGACAGAGCGGAAGATTCTCCGCGAAGCAAAAGGCCGAGCTGCAGGCTACTGAAACGAAGATAGTCTGATTGTTCCAAGTCCATTCTTTGTTCTTCATGCGGGCACGAATGTCCTCAAGACCTCACGAACGCTGTCGTCGTGTTCCGTTTCCCTCAGGCGGCTGAAATATTATTTCCTTCACCATTTTCAGTCGTCCAATTTCTCCGGCACTCTTAATTGATTAATGTGCGCTCGTTACCCAGTGCCCCACAGTGCTGGCCCTATGAAAAAGAGAATCTATAGTTTAATAAACAGTTTTATTTATCTCTGTTCAATAGAGTGTCGTTTCAAACGCATGCCTTCTCTAGACGGAGTGATTGGTTCTTTGTAATAAAGTCTGAATTATCACAGAGCGATTGGGGCACTGCGTTACGGAGCGCGCCTCCATTATTGAAAACGTCCCCTTACCGTTTTCGACTGCGAGATGACCAACCGAGGCGTTTATTTTCCAAGCGGCCTCGCTCTTTGCATGGTGCATGTGAAGATGCGTCAGGTTAGGTTCGTTTGTGCGGTCATTACCCACTTCAGGGTTAAGATACGGGAGTTTGTTGGATTAAAGGGATAGACCGTTTTTCCCTTGTGGTGTGCAAGGAGGAAGAGGTTGAGACAAGTTAATTCATGGAGTTTTTATTGCTTTATAATGTATGGATATTAACTGCACTGAACTGTTACAGCATCACTGTGAAGTCAAATGTTTAAAAAATTGAGACAATGCCTAACTGACTGCCTGTTACTGCCAGATTCTGTTTACTTTTGATGTTTAAAAGAGAGCCATATCATTGAAGCCCTTCTGAATAAAGTTGATTATTGAAGATAAACCCTACCTAAAGGGTATGACATGGGTCAATATTAACATTAGGGAATTATATTTTGGCATAGAAACGTCTGCTATTGCTTTTCTAAAGTACTTGCCTGTTGAATCAATAATATTTTAAACTTGTGTTAAACTTTCTTGCCTAAAATTAGCAATACGGCCTGTGTGAACACTTCTCACTGAGCATCTGAGATCGTGCCAATACTGTAGGTTATTATTAATGTGAGAGGCAAGTATTTTATTCACGTATAATGTTCCGTGTCACAATTATTGACGCACACTTTTTCCGAACTAAGCCTGCACGCCAATATCACACTCTGCTTTTTAAGTGAGACCAATGCCGGGCGCGTCCGCTAATTTAGCTAGCACTGAGAACCAGCCCACTACTGATGACCAGAGCCCCATTGGGACGCCAGTTAAGATTGTCAGTAGTTCCCTGTGCAGTCTGCATTTCTTGATAACACAGACTGGTTGGTTAAAGAAAAGAAAAAAAGGATGTGAATACAACATTCTATGAAAAAATAAAAATAAGGAATTGGAAAGTGTGATGTTTGTGTCTTCACGCTGTGGATCAATTCTCCGACACGTGTTGAGTTGCTCTGTGTAAGATTAATTAGGGGGCTTCATGTCTTTTATGCGCCCCTGCCTATAATTACCTGGCGCATACATTTATATGGAGAAGGTTTTCATTCTTTCCATGAAGCCCATTATACAGAAGATATCTTCTTTTCGCTTTTTTTTTTTTTTTACTCTGATGACTTCTAACTGTGGAGAAATTCATAGCAAACATTGCTTCCATATCAGTCATCCTCTGAATGCAAAATGAACTCAATAAACCAATGTGCAGATAAGAGTTAATTCTTCAATACATGAATGATATGTTACGTGGAGTTAATCTGTCTGGAAATTGATGGTTTAGTGTCAGTTTTGGATAATAACGTTGTAGAAAATTGTAACAATATGGACGGCGGTAAATTTCTTTTAGGTTCAAAAGATCGCCTCGGTTCATTTTTCATTTAGATTATTGCTTTTGCCAGTGTTTTGATTGGAGGTAAGGTAATAACTTTCCTGAAAATGCAATTAACATTTAATGGGGGGGCTTAATTTTTGAGAGAAGAGCAATTTTACATTTGTTGATACAAAGATTAAAAAAAATAAAGACATTTCCTTCTTTGCACCACTATGGAGCTGTGCGTACAAGAGCAGATTTTGAGATTTCCCCCCTCCCCCATAAAGTAAAACGGTAAAACAAAATAGAGAGAACCGTGTGGTGCCTCAGCGGTTGTTCCAGGGTAGTACCCAGTGTTTTGTGTCAAGGATGGATGGAGAGGTCTGCTGTTTCCATGGGCAGGAGATGTTCTGAACTTGTTGCTGAGTGGATAATGACTTTGTGATCATGCCACAGGGGCCGATGCTGATGGCACTACTTCGAAAATTGTATTTCAGAGAGAGCTACAAACAACCGGCCATTTTCCCCTTGTGTATAATGCAATTTTTATGGTTTTATATAGCATAAGCTCAGAATTAGTACATGCACATTATCATGTTTGTAGTTGCATTAGCAATTTGTTTATATTTCCTGTTCACTAAATAAGCCAACTGCAGGTGGCTCATTGAATCTCAGAGTATTAAGACTATATGTTATCCTCATGCTGCTTTTTCAGTTCTCACTGTAAAACATGTTTGTAGAGGGCATCCATTGTTCCTGGTGTCATGAATCAGCTTAAAGTCACAGATTTGACCAAAGCTGTGTACACAATGCTAAACAAAGTAAACACACGCATTGTGGTTTGCTGCTGTGGTTAAGGATCCCACCGCTGCCACCAAATATGAAGGATTTCCATGCTTAGACAGGAACATAGGGCTAACTTCGCTGAAATCAAGAGATGCAGAGATGAAGAAAAATGTGCTGTCTATTTACCGAAGGTGGGTGTTGTTGCGTCCTGTTAAGTACCGTTTGATGGTTTAAAAGTAGTCAGCATGTCAATTTACTTGGCAGACTGATAAAACTGTGTTGCTTCATGGTATTTGTTGGGCATTTATTTAGTCAGCCTTGTAATATTGATATTGAGTTTTTGTGAATGTTGTTTATGTTGGGAATGATTGACACACCCAATGATGTGAAAAGACACAAGTACTGTGGATTATATAACCAGGAAAAAACCCTATGGATAATTCTGTTTGATAGTGAAAGCGAATATTTAACCGGCAGTGTGTTATGACCGAACATAAAGCAATATGATAATTAATTATTATTAATTAATTAAAGCTATATAATTCATTATTAATCGGCTAGCAAGCAATCAGCACGTCATTAAGTTAATGATTTTAATCCCTTTTTTCACCCCATTTCCAGTTGAGCAAATCAGCCACGGAAGACATTATATAGTATAGTATAACATTCACTTAGGTATATGGCTATATGTCTAACCTCTAAGCTCACGCCGTCTTTGCACAAGCTTTGGGGGGTTCAGTGGCGCAAGACACAGGTGGGTGTGCTAATGAGCACCGCGTTACAAGTCAACGACAGAAAAGCAATGAACAGTGGGTGTAAGTGTGCAGGGTGACTAAAAACTATTTCTGAGCTCTGACTTGGGCGAAAGGATAGCCCCAGGATGGGAGGCGTTAACGAGGAAGTGTTGGTGCTTCAGTCAGAATTAATATGGGAGTAATCTGTTACAAATACTTTTTGTATTTGTAAAAATGATAAATCCTAGTCTCCTGAATTCAAAACGTCAACCAAGTTTGCATGTAAGATTTTATATATTTATCTTCATCTATGTCAATATCTATCGATCTTTTTTTATTTTATGTTGAGTATCTTTCTTCTTTCATCCTTTCTTTGCGTGTGTTTGGGCGGTGTATGGGTGATATTCAAAGCTTATTTTTCCTATGATGCTCAACAAAACAAAACAAACAGAACCTCTGCCTGTTATTACACGGATTATTTTGACCATGTTTTTCAGTGAGGTAAAAACACCATGCCATTGAACGCTCCATGGCAACAAAAACTGGATTAAAATGAGCATCAACATTCCCAAGTTACTGACCTGCAGGGATCAGCTGAACACTGCAATGACTAACATTTGGTGGACAATTAAGTCTACAACTCAATATTATTATTTATTATATATATCATTTATTGTTTTTATGTGGACACAAGTTGTTTGAGAATTAATTAAATACGTAGTTAGGTTTATTTCAGGAGAAAAAGACTACTCTGTAACAGCGCTATTTACCACTACAAAAATATTAATTAAGTTATACATTTTAAAAAGGGAATGAAGAGGACAGAGATCTTCTCAGTCACAGGGTCAGCTTATGTTCTTAGACAATTTCAATTCTCCACCCAAGGCACTGCTTATTTTATGTTTTTATAATTTACTTGATCAGCTGTGGATAAAATTTTGGGCTGGTACCCAAGAGTCTGCAGGAGCAGACGACCCTGTTTCACTTTTGAGCGTTAGTACTTAACCTGAAGAGCTTCAGAGAAATCCAGCTGAATGAATGCGAAGGGGTAGTGTGAACTGTGTACGGGTATCTGACAAGCAAACGATCGCAAATAACAAATGACACAGACCAAAACGTGCTTTAGCAGCCTGGAACAGGTGAAAAGCCAACACTCAACATTTAATAGGAAAAACAAGCTAATTACAGTACCTGCACATGGCCTCCAACTGCACAGAAATGACTCTCATTTGACAGCAGTTATGTTTGAAACTGTTTTGTTCAGATTTACTCAACCGGCTGATGCTTTTGTTTGAGGCTCCCCGAGACCTGAATTCTGTGTTCCATCGATTGATGTAATCCTGATATTCAGTCCACTTGGCTGGCAGGCAAAGTGACATAGAGGAATGCTAAATACAGACATTTTTATAGCCCTGCGTACAAGGGTTTCAACCCGCTCTGTGTCTCTGAAAATCAATATGCCATTTATCAGTTGTTTCAAGCAATCCAACTGAATTGATGTTGAGATGAATCAACCCTGTTCGCTCCTCAACGAAGCCTGAATGTTGTGCTAATTTTCTTGTCTTTCTAGGGCTTAATACTATGTCTACTTGTAAGGGTTTAGGTGTTCAAACTAGCCACTGCGTATGTCGTTAACATTTAAAAAACACTGAGGCAACGTCAGACAAAACACCTCCAAGCACGTCAGACATGAGTCGGGTGGGCATTGAAATTAAATCGTAGTGTTTTGACGGTAACAAAAACGAGTGACGGTAAAATGAATTGATCAATTTGGGTGCAACATCTGCGTCAGACTGAATGAATATGGACTTTACAGTGCACAGAAATAGGAACTTATCAGACAGTTTAACGATGGAGGCAACCATAAGTTGTTCATATGTATGTCTCCATCTATGCTTCTGTTCAAAACAGAAATAAATAGCAAAGTTGGTCTCCGTCTATGGATTAATTATAGATCTATAGCTCAAAATGCATCTTTTTCCTGCTCATGTAAGCTGACCATAAAATGAACACGTGTCATCCACTGCTGATGTGATATCTCAAGAGGTAGGCTGAACATTTTGCACTTTTGAGAGGGTGACGGGGATCTTGCACTGTCCCAGAGTGGGCGCCTTTGTGCATGGGCGGCTGGTATCCCAAAGTTCGGCGATCCTTTCTTCAAACCCGGCCTGAAGGCGCCGCTCCTCCCTGGGGTGGCCCGTAGTGAAGGCGAGCACCAGGAGACCGGCAGCCACCAGGCTCCCGCCCGCGCAGGCCAGGGCGGCCCCGGCCAGCCGGCTAACGTGGAGCCCTTGGTTGAAGCGCGTCGCCTGGCTGTCCATAAACAGCAACTCCCCCTCCCCGAAGGCCTCAATTCTGGATGGAACGGCATAGCCAACGGTCAACACAATCAGCCCGATGGTCAGGATCAGGGCTCCGAACGTGAGAGAGACCTGTGGAGGAGATCCCCAGGTTGGCCATATGCAGGTATAAACACTGAAACACCAGGTGACTCAAGAAGTCTCCCTCACACATTTCTTCCCATTTATTTTTTGTTAAGGTTAGTCCTTGTGGAACAGCGACAAACCATTTCTCTGTCACTAATGACATCAGCCTGAGGGTGGTCATACCTTCCAGAGGACAGAGCTCCACCTACTCGGCGATCTCTTGATCTGAAAGTCTTCATCGCGTTCCCAGATGGACGCGGTGCACTCCTCGTAGAACTGGTGCAGGTAGGAGCGGACTCCGTAGTGCTGATGGCCGCAGCTGACCACGCCCCGGGCTCTCTCAGCATCCCCCGACCCGCAGATGTCTGAGCAGGAAGCCATTCTTCATGCCTGCAACGCACACAGAACCGCGACCCGGACCAGGACCCGGACCCAGACCCAACATGTGAGTGTGTTGTTCTCATCCAGGCCACACGCCTTCGGGTCCGGCCACACCAGTCAACCCTGAGACTGCCATATTAAACTTTAGCATATTCACAATGCTGAAATTACAGTGCAAAAACAACCAACAAAACTTAGTTAAGGCTTACCGACTTTTTTTATACAATTGCCATACATCTCAGGCAGCTTCACAGACTCAACGTTTAACGTTAACTCCTGCTCCTGACATTTGTGTCTGCTCTACAGAAAGCCAAGACTGGTCTCTTTCAAGCGGAGGGGATGTGACAATCAGACACGAAATCCACAAAAATAGATTGTGACCCGGGGACACGGCACCCTCCGAACTCCGCACCCCGTTGCCTGATCCTTCAATCAAAGTGTGAAAACAAATTCCACTAATCCTGAGAGGTAACTGGCCACCCACACATGACTCATCAGCTAAATTCAGCTGCAGAGATTCGCTCTTCAGAGCCACTAATGCTTAAGAGACGGCCGGGATACTTGTTGTTGTTTTCTACTTTCAGATTACCGGCTTCAGATTACTTACTGCTTACTTAGATTCATTTACTGCTTACTTAGAATAACTTACTTATTGATACGTACGGATGTCGGGCTGAATCTAAACTTTCATGGTCACAAAAAGTGTGAGAATGACACCTCGTTATGGTTATTTGAACATATGTTAATGAATTTGATTGAACTCCTGTATAATGCATGCCTGCATCTCAAGAGGATATACTTGAAGACCCAATTAACATATTCAGGAATATGGAAGGAATGTAAACGCATTGTTTTCTATTTCTATTCAGTTGATTATAATGTGATTTCTCATATATTTAACTCAGGGGAAAATACGTTCAGGAAGATTTATATACTAATTCTTAAAATGAAATTATTCACATACGAGTATGTCTCTCAACAGAATGTCACAGATGCAGAACCTAGACACCCAGATCCTAGACGACACTGTCCTTATAGAATATAAATGAATTTGGGGTTTCCTTCTCATGGTTTCCTTAAGTGCTTTCAGAGGCTAATATCAGGTGATATCACCAGAGACATTTTTAAATGATGGGTGCGCAGACGAGGAGACCGCTACTATTTTATTTATTTTAACGCCTCGATTTATGAGGTCACTTAGGAAGTGTCTTATTCACCTTTTAATATTATAATAATGCAGAATATTAACTCTAGTCACTTCTGCTGGATGACTAGAAGGCACGTGTGAGTGAAAGGTTGGTTTTAAAGGCATCCAAATGCTGTGTAAATTTCCGGTTACCATGCAATCCAGATGGGGCTTGGGGTTTAATACAATCAAGCAAACTACTGAATAGCTTGTTTTGGAGGAACGTAATGCAATGGTGAACTAGTTGCCAGATTATTTAATCCCGTATAATCATACAAGTACCAATGTAATAAAGACGTTTGTCCTTCAGGAATGAGGGATTCCAATATTAAATAGTTGTTAAGGAATTCAATTGATAAATATGTTCTAGCATATTAGGAAGAACTAAAAGTGGTGCTGGTTTTGCCTGGGGCCCGAGTGCTACACTAAGGTAGGTGAAATATTAGTACTAATGTAGGCAAGAAGAAAAGGGATTCATCCTAACAGTCTTGCTTAGTTCTACTCGATATGCACATATATAATGAAATAATGGAATCTCCGTTGATATGTCACAGTTAAGAGCCTCTGAAACAGGGTCGTTTGCTTTGCGAATTAATAGCAGGCATGCAAATGTTTCAGTATTGCTTCCGAAATAGAATTGAATAGTACAAAAACGAAATCTCTAATTTTTGACAATGCATGACATAGTTGCTTTGCTGCCACCAGTGTAAAAGAACATAAAAACAGACACTAAAGTAAATGAAAACTTAATAAAGAAAACAGACGCATGCCGAGTGATTGTTGACGTTCATAGCGATCCTTTAACGGTTATTCACGCAATGATGCTACGTTCAAAGACAATGCCGTTCACGGTCCTCAATACCCCAAGACGATACTCCAAGAAGGTAATGGATGACGCCAGACATATATCTGTCAAGAAAAGTAAATTGTAATACACATCAATTGTATGTGAACTTATTTCAAATGATAAAAAGGCGCACAATACGTTTTAACGACATGTACTCTCGATTACAAAACAATGGTAAAGGGAAATTAAATACAATCACATTTCAAGGCGACAATAAAAAAATAATATGAATGACGTACATTTTATTTTTTTTAAATACTAATAAACAACATCGCTATCAAATTTAACCTCTGACAGACACGATGCGAATGTGTGAATCTATCCCATTTCACACTAAAATAAACCAACCACGGATCGGTTTGACAGCCAACCTTCAACCTTCTTTTGTTTTGTTTTTGTAAAATAATAACCCAGATTCGCTCACTATGTATTCGAAACCTGTAATTTAATTTTTTTGTGTTGTTGAGAAAAACAATACCTGTCATACCCGGTCCGGAGAGTGATAACCGGCGGCTGCTCCTTCACTTAGTCCCCATCACTCTCAGCGTCTTCTCTCAAGCAAACATAAGTTAATTCGCGCATCCTGGTGCGCAGGCGCAAGCTCTCGACGTTAAATGCAGGGTCAAGGGGGTGCAGGAACAAGCAGTAGGTCTTGTTCCACAGTCGCGGGTGTAGTCGTTGGACGGGGGGCTCGTGTCGTAGCTGTAATTCGTTGTCAGATAACGTTTAACGATATAAAAATGATTTGGGTGGTGTAAATGTAAAATGTAAAATATCAAAAGTATAAGCGAGTGCCCAGAACAACAATGAGTCAATTGCAAGTTTCCCGTGTCTGTTTAATATGAACGTTCAAAAAGCGTCTGATGTGTGTAATACGGAATACAAAGGCATTTAAATTTTTAACGAATACGGTTCATATTGTATACAACGTTATTTACATTTAGACAATGTTTAGACGACATGATTATATTATCTGCATATGATAACTTTCTTCTTTCAAAAATAGGTTTTATCGGCTCTCTGATCTTACTTCAATTCTCAGATTACATCCTGAGGCAGTTGGATATTTTATGGCTCTTCCCCGTTTGGCTGTAATGGACTAAACAAACTGGCTGAAGTAGGGCATCTGTTTCGGTGTTAAAGCCCTGTGGATTTTAAGTCTAGCTTTTACTATATAAGCTGGGCACTGCCTCTCATATATTTCACTCACGACCTTCACAAACCATATCAGCATTCATCAATTATAGAGACACAATTCTGGCAATACCAGTAGCTCCTCAGTATGTTGATATGCCTTGTTAATATTTCAGGGAGGAAGATAACAATGTGTAATTTAGTAATGCAAAGATTTATTTGTCACACAGTGGTCCACTTTGACTTAAATGGACTTTGGTCTTTCCTAAATGTTATAACTCCATTACTTGTGTTGAATTTAATATGCTCCTCCGAAAATATATTTGTATTTCATTACGTCTTGAAGTTCAGGTCATGCGTACGCTGTGAATAATGCAAAAACAACTCATGAAATACAAAAACATGAAATCTAGAATCCATCTATTCCGGTTAAACACTTGTTTTAAATCTTTTTCGTTTGGAAAGTTAAGACTCCCAGACGTCGTTGCACATGCTGTGCTTTGATTAATGTGTCACTGTGGTGCGGCTGCAGAGGCAGGCGGAGGGGCTGTATACAACCGATGAGTCTCAAGTGACTTTGTGAACTCTCTGAGATTGACAGTCACCATTGTATTGTATCATAGGGGTCCGGTGATTCGACTGAAAATCAAACATAACTCTTAAGTTTTTCTCCAATTCAGTTTGCTCTTGTGGGTTTTAGCTGTGAAAGCTAGCTGGCTATCCATAGCCGATGGCGGTATTGCTGGCTGACTACCGCGTTTCTTCAGAGTAGCTTTCGTTTTTTACGATGGCTCACGACATGACCCCGATCCAATAAAGGGTTTGGCCTACACCTCCTATTATGCCAGTGTACCCCTGGATCTTTATGTAATTGTTTTGGTGTTTTGAAAAAGTTATGAGTTGGCAACAATATAAAATTTGTGGCACAAATAACTTTGGTTAAAATATTTTCGTAGAAAGCAAACAAGTCGTAATACGTGTAGTTTGTGGCTGATGTTGTTCTACCTACAAATACAGCTTTCACTCTATGCTAAACTAGACCCCTAACCAGGTAAAATCTAAACAGCAGGGTAAATAAATCATACCACCACTTGGATCAGTAAACAATAGTTTGTGGTACAGTAGAATATTGATTGAAAGAAACAATGCATCACACTGTCACAAATTTAAATGCTATACCATAACCTCTAAAAATAAAATTAGCCTGGAGACAGAAAATCGTCTAGTGGATTGTAATGATTTCATTACCTGCATTTATGGTTATCTTCCTTTGCTTTGGAGGCAAGTCAGAAGGTTAATGTTAACTTTGGATTCCATAGTTGTGTTTTTTTCCCCTCTCAATGCGTAATACGATGCCTGATAATCGGAGAGTTTGAAACATGACGCGCTATGATAAATCGCACAGCCGCATGTCTTTCACGGCGGGCTTAAGTTGAGGCAGGGCAAATTAAAAGCTTGAGAGTTCAATCATGTGTGCATGTTCAACCTTTGACCTGTGTGGAATGGATGTTTAAAAATTCAATCCCATGCCTTCTCCTCTTTCTTTTTTCCTGAGAGCTGGCTTTTTACTTTAGATCAAACACAATCTTATGACCCGGTCAAATCATATATAGTTCCCTATGATCTCCCAATCTAGCGCACATTTTCTGATCAGATACTTATGTTCCCCGTGGCTGGGAATGCCAAATGTCCTGTCGTGTCAGCTGCAGCATCTGGCTGTTTGATGGAGCAAACGGCTGTGCAGACCGTGTATCCTTATTGTGAGCAGTAGGTTTCCGTGCAGTACTCCACGACAGCAGCCTTAGGAAATACAGGGGCAAACTGCACCACCTCCACTGTAATCAACCATAAAAGGCTATTTTTAGGAGAGAGAAAAAATAAATTGATTGGCTCTTGTAGACTCTAATTTACATACTTTCCTACTAGCCCTATTATGCTAGTTTTTTTTTCCTTTTGTTAACTGTCATCTTTAAACTGCTTCTTTTTACTTGCTCCCCTGATAATTTTCTGATTGAAAGTGTGATTATGATGTACTCGTTTGTGTGTAGGTTGATGAAAAATCGATTATCTTTTAGTGACACCTGTTTTAATTGCACTATTGTTAATTCGGGGGTTATCGGCATTGTTATGAACTGGAGATGCTGTTAAATACTCTACTGATTCAGTGCTGGATATAAAGCCTGATTTTCACAAGCTTGTCAGGCAACATTTCCACTGTGTGTGTGTGTGTGTGTGTGTGTTTGCATGTGCTGGTGTGTGGACATTCTCATTTTAACAATGTTTTCCTAGATAAATTTAATCCTGCCAAACCCGTTTTTAATTGTGTATCTATTTATGAACAATT
>JAOYSI010072380.1:0-21197 GCA_025775065.1 Hiodon alosoides
TCCGGGCAGGGTTTTTATACGGGGGGGCTTCCCCTCGTGTCCCCCCCCCCCCCCCCCCCCCCCCCTCAGGTTAATGGGGCGGAATTGGCCGGGAAAAGTCCAGCCGTTGGAAGAACCGGCGTGTGTGTGAAACGGGAAGCTTGTTTTTCACACCCCGGGGTGAGTCTTCCTCCCTGAGCCCTCATGTGCGTTGGCCGGGGAGGGGGGCACATTCACACGTAATAATACTTTGCTGATCGTCTAACAAAATGGCCCATGAAACCCCAGGAGAGCAAATAAACCCTCGCCCTCAGACCTCCCGATTCGGTCAGCGCACCCACCCCCCTCCCCCCTGCGAGAGGAATTTGCGTGACGCGTTGTTAAGGTTCTGCCCCATTTCACATCTAACGGGCGGTTCGGTTCGGAGCGGAGCGGCTTACATGAGAGCCGCGTTCGGCTGAGCGCCCTTTCTCTTTCCAGCTTCTGTTGGGCCCCTGCTCTCCTCCGCTAACCCTAACCCAGACATCAGCCTTACATATCTCTTCCCTCACCAGTCTGCATAAGAGAAGGGTGCTGCTGGTGTCTGTCCAGTGGCACATCACTGTGTGTCAATGTTTGGTGTGTGATTGTAGGCCTAGGCTGTCACAGGCAGGTTTACCGCTCCCTAATAGTGAATGGGAAGAGGGGAGTTCAGCCATCCCTGGTTCACACTCTCCCTGTTCAGGGTCACGATGCGCAGATGACGGGGAGTGGGACCTGCCTGAGGTGCTCTACGCCGCGTGGCTAACCAGCCGTGGTCCTGCAAAGGGCAGTTTGTTCACCCCGTCCTGCTGGCTGGGTTACTCCTAGACAAAGCATGTGAAGGGTTTGTTGTTCTTCTGCAGGTCACCCCTCCCTGGTGTTAACACACTTTCACTGGAGTAAATCACTCGATTAAGCCATTGCAAAGTTACATCTACTTCCTTTGTAATAACAGTAAATTCCACCCGCCCCCCCGCACTTTTTGTGTAAAGGTTACGGGGCAGAACAACACTTTGGGGTGTTTAATGAGTTCATAGGGCACGTTTGATTAACTCTGTGGCGTGCCCCGTGGAGATAAGGATAAATAAATATCCACTTGTGCTAAAGTGGAGGCCAAGCCTGCCGGCCCGCTCCGGGGGCCGACGGGGAGAGGCAGAGTCGCGGGTCTGCTGGCGGGGCACGGCCGCTAAAGGTCCCTCTATAATCCGAGGGCGGATGACCTCCCGGGTGGAGGGGCGCGTAATGAGTTCCCCAGCTGGCGTCCGGGACCCCTCCTCGCCGGGCCGCTCTGCAGCACCCCCCACCGTTTGTTTAGGCAAGATTAGCTACGTAAAAGCCTTACAACACCCAGGACGCGCAGGGAGAGAGGAGTTGCAGGACAGGCCAGTGGCGCCTAACAATTACTCCTGAGTGCCGAGTTCTTGCCCACTTAGGGGTTAAACGTGAAGTCTGCAGCCTGGTTTTCTCCTCCTGTGCCATTCGTTTCATAGTTATTGTGAGACTATTTAAACGGCGTACAGTCTAGCAGGCGCTTAGGTTATATTAAAAGCATTTTGCTAAAGTTTTCTATATTATGTGCAAAAGTTTATGGTTCGCTGGTTTTAATGGAAAAAGGTGCACGATTCGATTCTCGGCATTTGTCGTTCGAGAGCACTTTCAAAATGTTGAGTTTAAACAGGGGGTGGCGGAAAATAAATTAACTTTAACAAATTGAACTCCTGTACCTGAATATGACTGTTTGCATCGTGTGACTTCACTTGTGTGATTGTTTTGTACAGCCCTGCGTATTAGGCCCCGGCAATGTTAATCCACAGTGTAGGAGTGCCTTACTGTGTGTAACAGCATCCCTGCACCAGGTTTTGCTTGGGAAGAATGATGATGTAAAATAATACACTTCCCCGGAGGGGGGGTACCGGTGCTCTGTTGTCTGGGTTCACCTAGGACCATTTGTGCCAAGTGATCCGTTTTCTGTCAGCCCGTCCTGTACTTCCAGAAGTCCCTCTATGGCCCAGGGCATGCCCAGGCTCAGACCCAGGAGAATCATCGGCTTCTCCCGAGCTAAGACCAGGACAGTCCCTGGCTAGTCCCAAGGAAGGCCCAATCCTGTGGCCCTGCGTCCTGCAGTGGTGCGCTCGCCTAGCAGGTGTCTGTATGGGCTGCGCTGCTCAGCTTTCAGCAGGAAACAGATGTGCAGTGATAGCGCACGGCTGCAGTATCAGCAGGCACAGCCTGTCGTCTGACCAGAACGCCCCACTTCCTCTGCGCCCTAACGAGGGCCCAGTGTCTGTCCGTTTGATCTGAGAGGCTGAGCATGACCCCCCACCCCAAACTCACTTTCTTCTTAACTTTGTACCTGGGTGAGAGAAGAACTGGAGTAGAACAATGGATGGCTCTCTGTTTTATCTGCGTTGCCAGAGAGATGCATCAAAACAACTTTCTCTTCTGCTCTCAGAAGTCAACAGAGGCTTTTGTCTGCCTATGTGTGTTGGTCCATTTTTTTTTATTTGCATGTGCGCATGTTTTTGTGTGTGTGTGTTGGCGTGTGTGTGTATTTGCACTTAAGTGTTTGTGTGTGTATGTTTGCATTTGCTTGTGTGTTTTTTTTGCTTGTGCACTTGAGTTATGTGCCATTTGATTGGGTGTCTTAGAACTGCCGGGGTGGTTGACGTCTTTGGCTTTAGATTAAGTAGTCTCTGACCGTGACATGAAATCGTGGTGAAAACAAACCGCAGTTTCCCCTTTTCTAACCCCACAGCCCATGTCCAGAGCAGGGGATGGGAGATGAGTTTAACCTCATGGATCATTCGGACCTGTACGTCTTAGATTTTGGTGAGTGTTCCCGGTGCCTCCTTCTTTTTGCCCTCCGGTGTTTTGTTTTTCCCTGAATGGGCAAGTGTGTGAGTGTGAGTGTGAGTGTGAGTGTGAGTGTGAGTGTGAGTGTGAGTGTGAGTGTGAGTAGGGAGCATGTGTGTGTGTGTGTGTGTGTGTGTGTGTGTGTGAGGGTAGGGAGCGTGTGTGTGAGGGTAGGGAGCGTGTGTGTTGGTATGTGTGTGTGTGTGAGCGTGTCCCCACTCCCACCGGTGGCTGTGAGGGTGGAGTACGTCCTGTTCTCCCTGCCTGCGGCCGTCACGCCGGCCACGTTAACTCGGCACCTACCCTGCTGCTCCCGCTCACCAAATAAGGCCGCTTCCGGCTGGTATCCGGCCCATCCGAAACGTGCGCGGGTCTCTGCGTGTTGCTGTGTGGGGCGCTGGAAGATAAACAAGACGATGAGCGGGCAGGTGCCCTTGCCACCCCTCTGATCAGCGAGGGCCGTGCCAGCCTCTCACGTGCCGCTATCCATATGGCTGCATGGTCTTAGATCCGCCCGGCACGGGGTTACAATTTGGGAGGAGGATGCTGGAGGAACGGCTGCCTTGGTCTCGTCAGTCTGAACACCTACACTCTGAAAAGGGTGTGGACCGCACCACAACAGGGCTGGGTAGAGTGGTTGTGGTGAACCAGGGCTGGTTAGAGTGGTTCTGGTGCGGACCGGACCAGAGCCGGGTGGCCCAGCGAACGTCATTGTAGGAGGCGACTGTCTGTCAGTGGCTTCACTCGGCAATCATTAAGCCCCAGTGCCAAAATAAACGGCCTGTATTTGCGAACTGACCTGGTGGTAAAAATAGCACTTTAAAAGCCTGCCCAGACGATTCAGTCCCTTCTGCTTGTGTAATCCGTCCCCTTTTTCTCTGCACAGGCCCTAATTTGAAGACATTATGCAAAATAGCTGTTATTCAGTACAGCCTGGATCAGACTGGTCTACCACATGATATCAGGTAAGAATCCAGATCTGAAGTATCCATCCTTAGTCCGTTGTTAAATCTCCCATTAGCTGGTGGTTGTTTGTCTGTTTTTTTACACACACACACACACACACACATACACACACAGTGGCCCTCATAGTGCTGTGCTTCACTTTCAGAAATATAATAAGAGTTATAATAATAAGTGGTTTTGTGCCGTTTGTGCTGAAGTCAGACTGTCCATCCGTGAAGTATTTTCCCCCAGATGGCATCAGGAAGTGAGAATGGCTGGGAGCCCAAAGCTTCTTCCCAGCGCCCCCTTCGCCCCTCTCACCTCTCACGTCCCATGCCGCTGACCGTGTTCCAGTCCCCTGAGAGATTTCTATGTGGGGCTCAGGGGAGCCCTGTTGACTCCCGTTGCTCTGCATAAGGGCTAACCTGTCAGAGTGGGGGACTGCTACTTTACTCTATATATAGGCCAATATATTCACTCTAATACACATAGTTATACATACAGACATTTATACCCACGCTCTGTGGGATACACACAATAATACACGCATGCAGTTATGTAGATACAAATCTATACATAGTTATACACGCACTAAAAAGTCATACACATACACACACTCAATGGGATACACATACTAATACACACAAACAGTTATGTAGACCTGCACGCACACTAATACACACATACAGTTATACACTCACTAATAAAGGATATACACACAAACTAATACTCATATATATATTCATACATACTAATACAGGCATACACACACACATAAATACACAGCAAGAAATACACACACATACTCTCACAAACGTATTTGTATACACGCACTCACAGAGATGACACACATACTCGCACACACACTTTCAGCCTCCCTCTCTCTCCCACACACGTCCTGGCCTGAGCTGCTGTACACACAGCGAGTGAGGAGGAGTGCGAAACTAGATCCAGAGATAACAATCTGAGCACTGACCTCTGACCCCTCATCAGGTCAGTTCTAGAGCTGGTCAGTTGCCCAGCTTCTGGTTATCGGGTTTCAGCCTCTCTTGCCGCAAGAAAGTGGGTTTCGCCCTGTTTGATTTCACTAGCATGAAAGACCAGGCTGCTCAACCTGATGCAGAGTGGCTGCAAATCTGTACAATTTCAGCAAAAATCAATGTGTTTGTGTGTGTGTTTACATTTCTGTCTATATATCTATGTATATGTATGAGTGTGCGTTTGTGTGTTGCGTTTGTGTGTTGCGTTTGTGTGTTGCGTTTGTGTGTTGCGTTTGTGTGTTGCGCCTGTGTGTGCGCGTGTGTGTGTGCACGCGCCTGTTTTGTTTATGTTTTTGTGCACACATGCTCACTCACATCCTCATTGTTTTGAAGATCATTGAGACTGACCATCATTTATATGCTGAGATACGGTCCTGATAAACAATTGCGGAGCTGCCTGCGTTGGAGACAGGAAGGCTAATGGAAAACTGAACGTTCAGCGTAATCCTGTCATCTTGACTGGAACCATCTTTTTGGTTGTTTAATAACAAGTGGCTCAGGCCAAATGTGTTCGCCGCCAGATCAGCGCGATAGCGAGCCCTTTGTCATCCGCGCCCGGTGTTTAACCGTAGGGCCACAGCTGCAGACGTCTTCATCCAGCCTTTGGCAAGACAATGGTGCAGCTGTCTACAGGCTGGGCACGTGGTCACTCTGTTGTCTGCGGGTGCCTTTACCTCTTCGTTTAATTCCTTTGGCCAACTGCTTTTTTTGGGGGGTTTATCCAGGCCGGAAGAATAAGGAGGACTCCATAACTTGCCAGTGTAAACGGGTAACAATGTAAACGGGTAAAAAAAAAAAAAAACAACCCCCCCCCCATGTGGAATTCTGGGGCACCTTGGGGAACTCAAGAACTGCAGCTCATTAAAGCCTGCAAACCAGAGCCAGACATGGAAGAGATTAGATTATTCGTTTAGGTTATTCATAACCTTTGTTATGATGCCCACATTTTCCCAACGTTCCGTGGGCTCACTAGAGGTGTTTTCAGTCTTGCACTTAATACGGTGTATTTTTGTCCATGGCGAATGAGTATGGCTTGGCTGGGGTGTTGAGGAGTTCTGTCTGTCCGACTCGGTTTTGACTGTTTACGTTGATCCACAGGTGGGAGCTGGCAGCAATGACCACCAATAGCAATATCAGCCGACCCATCTTCTCCTCTCACGGATGAGCCGGGGTCAACCCGAGCAACGGCGGCCGGCAGAACCAGAACCAGAACTGTTGCTCGGTCATGGCAAGCTTTTTTTTTTTTACGCTCCCGGATGAAACGCTATGTCTCTTTTTATTTTCAACGTTGGAGTTCTTTTTCTGACTTTTTTGGATCTAGATTCTAAATCACACTTTCTAATCAGTATTTGTTCTTCAGAAGACACTGTGCATTCTTGGTGTCGTGGTGCTTATCGATATCTCTCTCTCTATCTATCTATATATATCTATAGATATATATGTATAGATAGGTAGATAAATGGAGTGTTTTTGTTTGGTTAGATGGTAGCAGGCCTTTCAGAGTAAGGAATAGGCCTGGGTACACTGAAAACCATCCATGCTGTTGTAGAGCACCGGTATTATTCAAACACACAAGCCTCTCCTGTGTTACTCCATCCAATCCCTTCTATGTGTGGGCGAATAGGTCAGGCACAGAGCTGTCATCAGCCCCCGTCAGTCAGATGGTTTGTAGATGATCGCCTCTTCGTGACTTGCCCTTTGTCTGATGCACGGAGTGGACGACACAAGGCTTCAGAGGCTGGTTGCATCAGGAAAACGTCACAGGAAACATACGACCAATCAAAGACGCTGACATCACTGCCCCTTTTCGCCCCGCCCCGCTCCGTTGTGAATTACTGTTCCCGCTGACCCGTTTCGCCCCACTCTGCGATGGTTTTCCTTAACATGATTTCACAGGTGTCTTTGACAGCATTTGAGCGTGGTGGAGTCGATGCCGATGTCTCTGGCTGCTGATTGGCCAAGCGTACTGACAATTGGAGAAGTAAAGCCAATTATAGACACTTGATGTTGAGAGACAGCTCCACTATTGTGGCTCTAGACCCTCCCTGTTGCTGACCGTCTCTGCCTGACACGAGGGCATTGTCAATCTCCATCCACTGACGCAAGGAGCCCGTCGAGAATGCCTGAGCAATTTCTGTCCAATGGGACCCAAAGACTGCCATTAGGCATCATTCAAGGCACAGTCTTCTCTTTGTGTGTGATTCTCAATTCACTGATTTTGGGTTTGTGCTGTTACATATTGGGAATAAATGCGGAAACGTTTTTAAACGGATAAATAATCATTTAAAAAAATATATTTTAGCATCCTGATCAATTTTCACTGTGTAATACATCAGTCATTTGTAAGATCATAAATAACGATTTACACGGAAGTCACCTTTTTGTTTTTTGTTTTTGGAGACCTGATAGGCAAAGTTTGTGTCTTAGGCATTTCGCATGTAAAAGAGAATCCCAGAAATGAACAAATAAAGTTTCCCAAAATGCCGATCAGGAGCAAATTGAGGAACTGATAAATATACACTTCTATACCTATAAGATGTTTTTGATCAATTGCTTTTGATACATAATAAGTATTTCAAAAATCTTGCTGTATTGATTCAATCTGGCAAAAAACTTCAGGATAAAGGTAAAATAATGCAGGCGATATAAAGAGCAAATTTGTGTGTTGAGAATGGAAGTGAACTGTCATCCGAGTCCTACTGGGAGCCGTGGGAACAGCCCGACTGACTTTGTGGTGTTCAGGTTGCTGTGATAAGCTGACTGTAGTGCTGTGTCTGTCTGTGTGTGTGTGTGTGAGAGAGTATCACCACTTGCGAGGGTCATTCACTACAATTTTGGCACTTACTGATCCATACTTGGGTTATTGCATTATATCCGAGGGTGGGGTCGTATGTCTGACTCGGCAACAAGGTGGCCGTTTTGCAGTTTCGGGTCCAGATTCCGGACGTGTGTGGTTTTACATTGTAAGTCAGGGGTACTCAGTCCTGGTCCTCACGGTCCACAGTGTCTACGGGTCTCCTTCCGCCTCCCTTCTTGATTGTGTCATCGGAGTGGTTATTTGGATTATAAATGATCCAACCAGGTGCAAATCAGATGCTAATTTAGAGGTAGCTCAGAAAATGCAGACGCCTTGGCTCTGGGGGGGGGGCTGGACTGAGCACCCCCACTGTAAGTTAGCAGTGCAGAACAAAACAATTCAGGAGTCTGGGGGGAAAAAAAAACAAGAAAGAAAACGTGTGGTTATCTGTGAATGGGGCAAGGACGGATCGGTGGCTGCAGAAATAGGAGGGAGGGGTGGGGCGCTGGTTCTGAGGCCCCCTGGGAAGCTGCATTTAGGAGCTTCGCCCGCAGATTTTGGGGGGTTACCGATTGCACAACGCTTGCGTGTTCATTACATGGGGGGTTAATATAGCTTTGCTGTGCAATATGCTCTTTAATTGTTTCGCCAATAAAACTGATGAGATTTTACTTAACACTGTGTGTGTGTGTTTTTTTTTTTGTTTTTTTTGTTGCGTTGGTCACTTGTATATACATACCCTCGACATATTGCAAAAAGAAAATGTTTTACCACCAATAAATATTTATATATGAATTTAAATATTTGTGTTGTGTTTGTTAGTGCAGTGTATTAAAGTGGGCAGCATTCCTCACCCTGGTTACAGACACAGGGCTTTCCTTTGGTATGGATCATCGACCTTCTGTCCAAAAATTGACAAGCAAATCACAATTAACCTCGCAAACCACTACAGTGGACATTGTCAGGAATGTACCTAAAATCAAAACTTTTCTCTTTAACATAATGTAGAAAACGGGGTTTGGGGGAATCTCACTCGCTGAGGCAAATAATTTTTTTTAATAAAGTTTGGAATACATTTTTAAAAATGTGTTTTTTTTTCCAATACAAAGTACTTAAAAGTGTATTTTTTTTGTTTGTCGAAAACGTTCAAACCTTTTGAATGAACTTATTTAAAAGTAAAAAGTTTTTATTTATAAAGTGTGTTTCAACTGTATTTGAAGAAGTAATTGATATGCATTACAGTTGTTTTCTGTGAATTTGAAAATGTATTTTTGTGATTATTTTTCAAATGCAAAAAATGGAAAATGCATATTCCCAAATAATAATAATCCCCAAACATGTTGTGGAGCCTGCTCTCTGGCCGGCGTCCCGGGCTGGGAGGGCTGAAGGTTAAGGGGCAGCCCTGGGATGGCTACTCAAGGCTCCCGGGGATGTCCCCACCGGCCCTAATGGCCAGGTGTCGAATCGATGCTGGGGTGGGGTGGGGGTTGTTCTCCAGGGACACGCGCTCGGGGAGCTGCCTCCGATGTCAATATCGATAAAAATCTGCACTATGTGGTCGGGTCGCTACTTGTTGTGACCTGGAATTCCCGCACAGGGCCGTGAAAGTCAAAACTGGTAGTGATTGATTTGCAAAAGAAAAAGGAGGAAAAATGACGGGTTACATTTGTCAAACATCAGCAGCCTGTGGGCCATCACAATCTTTTAAACCATACGGGATGTGTCTTGGCTGATGGTGGCATTAGCATTCTGTTTGAGAGAGCTCTGTAAGTATGGCAATAAATCAGTCTGAATCTGAGTGTTGGTGCTCCACGCCACCCATGTAACAGAGCCAGTGTCTGCCTCAGCTTCCCTGATCCACAACCAGGACTGGTACAGGACCAATCCACCTCTTGTCTCTATAAAGTGCTGTGTATAAGGGTTAATATTTCGTTAAAAATGTTAAATGTAAACCTGGAATGATTGTGTGTGAGAAATGGGCATCAATTCCCCTGGCTCTCTGGTTAATTTTGTCCTAATGCGTCTATCTTCCCATGAAGATAATGTCTGTTTTCCAAAGGATCTACATCTAATTGCGTAAGCTAATACCTCACTTACGCAATTGGCTCGAGCCCATCTTGACTCAGAGTGAGGTCTTGCGCAACGCGGCATGCAGGTTCTGGGGCTGTGGTCTTATCCCAGGTGCCACCTGCGGCTTTCGGGCTCTGGGGGCTACCTTATCTGACCCACGGCTGTGGAGAGCTCCTCTGTCTGGCCAAGCAGACCGGTGAGATTGGCGCAAAGGACCGACCTTGCAGATGTGAATGCTTTTCCATTACCCCTCCATCCTTCCCTCTCCCTCTCCATCTCCCCCTCTGTTCCCCTCTTACTCCGTCATTCTGTTAAATTCAAAATCATTTATTTATTGTGCATATCAGCACATAATGTTTTCATTAAATGGCTAAACTTAAATTTGTTTCCACGGCGCCTGTCCTGCAGGCTGGCAGGTAGCTACATTCTCTCCCACTCTCCATCTTTCTCTGCTTCTTTCTCCCTCTCTCTACGTCTCCCTCCCTCTCTCCCTCTCTGGCAGTTTGCTCGTGTCTGTCACCAGACTGCTGCTATAAAACCCCACGTTATCTGCGGAGTTAAGTGCAGGCCGCAGACGGCCGCTCAGTCCGAGACGGGGGGCCCAGCCTCACAGCGCCGCTCACAGGAAGTGGGCCCACTGCAGTCCTGGCTGGCCCCGGAGCCAGGGGTCAGCCCAAGTGTTAATGCTGGGAGACGCTTGGCCAAAGTGCCTTCTAGTTTCCCCTTTCGGTTTAAAAGGCCATTTCGCCGCTTGAAAGCCAGAACGCAGACTTGCACTGAAGCACAGGGGTCACCCAAAAGCAATTAGGCTCACTTTTGCTAATTTATTTTTTGTAAATGTCTCTTCCTTGGTGTTTCCATCTTTTGACGGGTTTTTTAAGAAGGCCCCAAGGAAGGGATGGAGGAAGATTGGATTGCTCCAAATTTGGTGTACCTTTTTGTGTTGGAGAGGAGGAAAAGGCTTAAGAAATTCTATGGGCGCAAGAAAACTGCATTCTGGCCCATTTGTACTGCAGACCCAGCAAATTTTGCTGTGGAATGTTCAATTCATCCCTCATACGTGCCAATCAATATCACATGCCAATCAATATCACAAAATCCCCCATGTCTCTTTTTATTTATTTGATATTAAGGTTTTTTCCTTATTTTTTTGTTAGTTCTTTCAGAGCACATAGTTGGCTGAGAGTGAACATACAAATTTACATGATCAAGATTTTGACTTTCTTTTCTTTCTTCCAACTTCAAATTAAGGATGACGTTTGAACAATTTCTCTAAATCTCTGGTTCTATAGGGAGCGTTTTGAAAAAGGATCCCATTGTCATTCACCACACACTTTATTTTTGTCATTCTGATGTCTTGATGTAGCTGAAGAGGAGAAGAACTCTTATAGAGGCACTAAGGAGAGTGAGTCGGCCCAGAGCGACAGGAAACGCACTAAGGGTTCGTGTGGAGACGGGGGGGGGGACTCCAGAGTTTGCTGGTGGAGTGTACACCCCAATAAAAATGATCAGCTTGAGACAAAGACGCTGACAAAAGCCCCCCCCCCTCCCCCACCACCACCACCACCACCAGCACCAGTGGCTGGTCCTCACGGGTGCTGACAGTGTGCAGATGCCTGTCGGTGGGGGGTAAGGTTGGGGAGGGGGGCTGCCTATTGACGCCAGACTGCTGTTGATCGCTCTTGAGGCAAACTTGACTGTGAGAGCACCAGAAAAATACCCACCCTCAGACGCGGCTGCTGTTAACAAGAAGACAGCCTGACATGATGGGCGGAGTCTGACACTGTTTCAGTGTCTAGTAGATCCTTATATGCCCATTTTCCTCTGACAGCCGCAAACCCATTTTATATTTGAAAGTAGTTTAGCATAATAACAGCGAGCGGAATATTGTAATACCTTAACTGGTGAAGGCATAAAAGGGCCTAAGCCCCATGAAGGTAAAACCGCCTCAGACGCAACCTGACAGTAAATTACGCTGTCAGTATATTGCTCCAGAGGCAAACTTGACTATGAGCGTCTGAAAGCAACCTCCATGCCCCACAGACACGTGCAGACTTGTGTCCCGGGCTGTGTCTAAGTGTCCGAATGAATTGGTGGCTGGATAGCAAAACCAACAGGATTGCAATCCATCGAAATGCCTTTCATCAAAGAGGGAATTAAAGGTGGTTATCTCCTGATATCCATAATAATGGAGTTGTGCCTAGTAATGAAACTTGACCATGAGCTTAAAACATTATAACGGAGTATAATGCATGTGTGTGCCTGTCTATGAGTCTGTCTGTCTCATGTTTGAGTATGTGTGTGCACGCGTGGGTATGTTTGTCTGTCTAACTCATGTGTAAGTGTTTGAGTGCATGTGTGTGTCTGTGTCTGTCTGTCGTATGTGTGTGTGTGTGTGTGTGTGTGTGCATGTGTGGGTGTATCTGTCTGTCGTATGTGTGTGGCTGCGTGGGTGTGTCTGTCTCGTGTGCATCAGTGCATGTGTCTGCTGTGTTTTATATGTGTGTGTGTGTGTCAGTCTGTCTCACTCTCTATGAACGTGTGGCAGTCTGTCTGTCTTTGTATGTTTGTCTCTGTCGGTCTCCATGAAGGAGCTGATGCTCCTCTTGTGCCTTGAATGAGTCAGTAAATGTCTGCTTGTCTCGCTTTCTCTCTCCTACATCTGTGTGTGTGTGTGTAGGTCTGAGTCTGAGTCTTTCTGGGTGAACATGTGTGTCTCCATCTGCCTGTGTTAGCCTGTGTTTTCTGTCTGTCTTTCTCAATTTATATGTATTTAGGTTTGTGTATCAG
Organism: Hiodon alosoides; assembly: GCA_025775065.1. Classification (NCBI taxonomy): domain Eukaryota; kingdom Metazoa; phylum Chordata; class Actinopteri; order Hiodontiformes; family Hiodontidae; genus Hiodon; species Hiodon alosoides. The sequence continues at coordinate 12,496 of JAOYSI010072380.1, forward strand.
TGTGAAGATGTGGAATTCTCAGATTTATTCAAAACTGGACTGGGACAGAACGGACCCTGTTGGTGTATATATCTGGATACACTGTGCATTTAAGATGCATTTGGACCGACTGCATTTAAAAGAAAAAATATGTTACTGTTACAAATAATAAATAGACAGATGAGTGAAACTGGATCACCAGCAACAATATTATTGTACTGCCTTCTCGTGTCCTTTGCAAACTCACGATTTTCAACCACGTGCATCTTGGGTATCCACTATTTGTTTTGGTTAGTTAAGGAGGTAAGCGATTTGTTGTTTTAACTCCTGTTCGAAGTTTACCAACGAATTACCTTGATTGATCATTTTCAATTTGTATTCGTCGTCTGTAATTGTAGCTTCGCCAGCACGAATTGGTAAGAGCGACATGCTAGAATGCACACCTTTAGCGGTCAGGTAGCAGTTAACAGTGCATTTATAAAATTATTCACATTAATTTAAGTATGTTTCGGGTGGAGGTGGGGGATTGACTGGTCTCACAAATATTGTTAATTGCCAACCGTAACTTTATTGTTTGAACTACGAGCCCACTACTGTGGGAGGGGGTAGTCTGAGTGGAGTTATTTTTAGAGTCGCCGTAACTAAAAATATCCCACCGTCAGTTGTCATTGCGTCACAACAAGTAACATTAGCCGTTTTTTTCTTTCGCACTGGCAGATTTTAAAACAAAGGTATCAGGTTAATCCTGAGCAGGACTATAAAAGGGGGAGAAAGCGGAGACAGGACAGCAGTGGCTGAGTAGCCTTCCTGCGAAGGTAAGGAAAGCGGAGGGCAGCGTTTTGATATTCAGTCCGTAGTAAAGTATTTTTTGACCATCCATTTTTAAATTCCATAATTATAATTATTTTCAAAGTAGTATGATTCGTAACAACCTGTTGGATTAAAACGACTTTTTTTAACGTTATCGGTATTCATTATTGAAATGTAAAGAACCGATAACGCGTGTATGTATCACATCACTGCATGTATAGCGGTTTTCTAATGTTTCTAACTTTGTTTTCATTTCCATTTATTGCTCGTCGGACCACAGCTAAAGAAACATGACGGTCTGCTGCGCTTCTTGCAAAAGTCCGACCACCGCGAACTCCGGCTCATCGCCCTCGCCGAAAATCAGTCGGAGCGCATCGTTGAAAAGATTCAGGTCAGTTCACGCAGAACTAGGGCGTTTGGGACTGTATCGCTCCCTCTCGTGGTCGTATTTAACAAATATTTTATACCTGGACGTGCTTTGTGGCTGTTTTAGGGCTTTAGGATTTCGTTATGCAATGTGCGATTCAAATAGCAGGCCTACTGATTTTCTATTTAAGGCGCTGTTTCAGATCTTGAATCCTTGAGAATATTGTAAGATAACCGCTATGGATAAAGTTCTTTCTTTCTCTCTCGCACACACACACAATTGCTGCAGCAGCGTAAACTAGTGATTTTTGCTTTTACTGAATCACAAAAACGCCTGTGTTCTCTGCAGTCATCAAACAGTGTCTCTCTTGTCCGCTCTGACAGCATGAATAGCTGCAATTAATTCTAAAAATGAGAGGTACAGGGGGAGGAAGAATGCTGCTGTGAAATGTGTGAGTTGATTCAGGATCACTCGTCATGTAGTCAAAGTTGGGCAGAGGGTACCCCAGAGAGAGCAAGGAGAAGGAAACGACGGTAGGCTAGGTAGGGGGTGAACAGTTTCCATAGGAACCTAGCTCCTGAGTTCTGACCGGTCTGAGTGTGAGGGAATTTAAATAAAACAACTTTGAGTGTTATTGCTGAATAACTTGTCGCCGAGCCAATGTGCTGGCAGTGAACGTAAAGCCGGAGGTGGGGATGCTGCCTGATCATTGTCCCTGACCCCTCACCCCTGCCTCTCCGCAGATCCACCAAGGGGGCTTCCAAAGCCAGACGGGACCAGATCAACGGCGAGATCCGGAGCATGCGCGCCCTGCTGCCCATCCCTCTGGAGGACCAGGAGCGCCTCTCCTATCTACACTCCATGTCAGCCATCTGCACCTTTGTCAGGAAGTCTGTTTTCTACCAAGGTACGCCACAAAAACGTTGGGCAGGGACTGGGACCCTCCGCATTTGTTTTGCGTTGCAAGGCTAACAGTCTCTTCTGATTCTCATCCGTTCAGGACTTCAACCCGATGAAGAAGCTAGCTCCACCTTGCCCTATGAGGACTTCCTGCAGGCTCTGCCAGGCTTCATAGTGGCCATGACTGGAGAGGGAAAGCTGATTTACGTCTCAGAGAATGTTCACGAGTACCTGGGCTACTCAATGGTGGGTGCTGAAAGCTGGCATATGCGTATCAGATTCACACAGAGCCGTTTGGTCGGATGGTACCCTTTTGTGTGAATTCAGGCAATGCAGCACAGAAGTGATTTTAGCTAAGGATGTTATTACGACTGTAGTATGTGGAACCATGTGTAACTGTGGGTTACGCGTTGCTCCATCTTACCCCGTTATTACAGAACACAAAATAACTGACCTATTTGGTCACATTCTTATTTCCTTTAAGGTGGATGTACTACAAGGCGACACGTTCTTTGACATGGTGGAGAATGCTGATGTGGGAACTGTGAAATCACACCTGAGGACAGATGGCACACAAGCAACAGGTAAATAAAATACTTTTTTGAAATGATTCAAAATCTTAAAAGAAAGCCTAAGTTTATGAATATTTTTTATCGTAGTGATATCTTGAGGCCAGACAGGGGACATCAAATCTGAAGAGTTGGACTGCTTTTGTACCCCTGATCAAGGCTCTTTATCTGAATCGCTTCAGTGGCTGTGCAGTTGTTTAGATGTGAAATTGTAACACATGAGGACCAGCTGTTGAGCAGAGCATATGAGAAATGTATTTCAGAGCAGCATCAATGGGGCTTAAATTGTTTTTGTCCCTTCTCTTTGCCAGAGCGGTCCTTCGTCTGTCAGATGCACACCTCCAAAGCCTTCAGGATGACACAAGGCAGCGGTTGCTCCATGCTGGTTGCAGGACGCTTCCTGTCCCAGCCGGGCTCCTCCCCACCTTGCCCCGACCATGCCTTTGTCGCGCTCTGCACTCCGACGGCCGACCGTTGGCGGGATGACCAAGCTCACTGGTCCGTCGAGCCCCTCAGGACCATTCACAAGCCCGACATGAGCCTCACCCACGTGTCTGAAAAGTGAGTTGCCAAACTGTGGCCGATCCAGGTGTAGGACTGGCCTGCGTTGTAGGTTGACTTCCTGTTCAGCTTGAGGTTTTTTTTTATAACGTGTTTTACCACCTCTTCATCTATCAGCGTGCTCTTTCACCTGGGCTACTCACCAGAGGAGCTGATTGGTCGATCCTGGTACAGCCTGCTTCACCCTGATGACCTTCCTTACGGAACTTCCGGACATAAGAATTTACGTGAGTACATAGCGCCTCACCAACCGTGGACCAATCACATTATAAGTTACTCATTAAACTGAACAATTTTCAGGCCCTAAAATTCCTCGTAAATGTGATTGGATGATCATCTGACTGAAGGACTAACCATAAGAACTTGTGGTGCACAGGCTACAGGCTATCATAGTAGACTGGCTGTTCTTTAAGACCTGAAATGCGTTGATGGTGGCTTAAGTAATGCTAAGCATTGATGGTGCGATAAGCACAGCCACTGGAATGTACTGCAATGCTTGGATGGTGTGTTAAGGCTTTTTTTCCCCGCTCTGGATCATAGTGCATGAGGAGGAAGACGTCCAATTGGAGATGGTTCTGAGGCTGCTGCACAAGGACCTCTCCTGGATGTGGCTCTACATCCGAGCTGCAAAGGACTCTGGAAAACATGCTGTGAACTGCGCAAATTTCATCATCAGGTAGGCACACTATCCACTCCACTGAGTTGTTTCATACACGTTTTAGCAGTAAATGTATATTTCACATTATCATTGAGATAAGAATATTTGACACATAATGTTTCTATTCTTTTAGTGAAACGGAAGCTATGTTTCTCAGGGAAAAAATCTGCCCTGACTACAAAAGCGCCTTGAGGTCTGTCCTCCAGTGTCCCAGTGCCAATGACAGAACTGCCCGGCCCCTGAAGAGACAGAGGGAGAGCAGCCCTGCAAGCCAAGGGCCCCAGGACAAGGCCATGCGGACCTCAGAGCCCATTCGGTATTACGGGTCGTGTCCAGACCGGACCTGCGACCGGATCCCGCAGTCAAACAGTCCTGTGTTTCCCTCGACACCTCCCTACAGCCCGTCCGGCTCCTCCGACTTCCTCCCAGACTCGTACAGCTACGCAGAGGAGCTGCTGTCTCCACCGAGGGGCTCCAGCCCGTACCCCTCCCACCGTGGAGCCATCCCTGGGCCACTGCTGGGCCACTTCTCCCCCTCAGGAACCCCGCACGCTGCTGCGGAGCACACCTTCCAACTCATCGGCTTCCCTGATGTGGCGGCTCTGTCCCCAGAGCCCAGTGCTTGTCCCCCCTACGACTTCCCATGCCACTCCTCGGATGCCCGCATGGTCCCAGACTGCCGGGCAGTGTTGGACATGGGCTCCTGCTCCCCCGACTGCACCTCATTCCACCCCGATTACTTTGACCTTTCCAATTTGCCACAAGAGGGCGCTGCTCCTCTCCTGGCTTTCCAGGGTGGTGCGCTGTTGACCCCTGACCCCTCGCCCACTGTAGAACGTCAATTCCAGTACAGCGAGGAGGAGCGGGTGGAGATAAGTGTCCTTGCCGGACAGATCTCCTCTTTGGCCAGCAGCTTTGACACGTACCGTGACGCCCGCCTTGCCCTCCCGAGCACCGCGCCGGGGTTTGCCGGGATGCTTCCCAACTGTGACAGAGACCTGGCACCGGAAGCTGCTCTCCCCCAAGGGTTTGAGCCGGTGCTGGACGAGTTTGTCATCGACTGCATCCTGAAGGAGCTGGACGCAGCCCCGGGGAAAGACACCTTGCCTTGCTCTGGCCCGGTCCCTCAGGCCCCGCGGTCTGCCACCCTCCTGCTCGGGGCCCTGATGGAGGATCCGCCCCTGGAGTCATTCGGTGCCGCCGGCACGCCCCCGGACTCCTGCATCACCGGGAGCGGGTGTCACCGGGATAACTATGAGTTGCATCAACTCAGCCTGTACATGCACAGCAGTTTCCAGCAAGGTAATTAAACTGCCTGTGACCTGCACCTGCACCGTGGCCAGAATGTCCCGTTATCGACTACGTTCATGTTCACCATTAATCCCTGTACTTCATTCACATTTTCCTGTGCTTCACGTTTTAACCAATGTCTTCCACTTGCAGATGGGCTTGTTGAAGACTCCATGTACTGAAATAAGTCTGTGACTTACTGAATCGCACCCTGTATGGCATATTGCCATTGTCCGGGACTTCTTTGCAAGGACTACCACTGGTGTATAGTGTAATCGAGGACTGTTTTAACAAAGGGAAGTGGCATCCCCCCTTAAGATAAACATTGTTAAAAAAAAAAAAGGGGGTGAGGAAAGGCGGACGTTCGAGATGTCTTCAAACTAAAATATATCTGCTTTGTCAATACCTGTTGGACCAAACTTAGACTAGGCTTTTTGTACTACCATATTTTTTTTATATAATTAGTATTATTGTTTATTGTGTTGTTTTTTTGGTTTTGATGCTGTTGACATATTGTACATTGATCGATGCATGCGTGCAGCCAGGACGAAGCCGCGGAAGTGATGGACCTTATGTTCATTACACGGTGGGCTGGAATAACCAAGAGCTAATACTGAGCACTTAATTTGTTGTGCTGATATACTTAAAGGTGAGAAAAAAAGGACAATATTATTTTACGCGAAAACTCAATCGGTACAAAAAAATTCACAAATTGTCTTAAATCAGTGCATAGCTCTTAACCAAAAGACAGGAAGTTTGAGGACTGATCCTAAACACAAAAGTCACAAAGCTACTACCTCTATGACATATTCAGAAATATAACCCAAATCAAACCTCTGTTGCCATGCTCTATTCTAAGCTTAGTTTTTATTTATTATGGCAGTATGAAAACTGTAAATTATTTGCCCTTGTGAAGACTTTGGACTAATGTGGCTTTTTGAGAGAGGACCTTCTCCTTATTTGCATTGTGGTGTCGCTCTAACTGTGGCAAGGTGTGAATAAATCCATTGGTACTGACGCTTATAAACCAGTGATATGATTCCATTGTCTACATTGCTCCGATAACAGATTTTGGTCTGAAAGACTTCTTGTATTTGTTATGTATATCTCCCAAGGTGGGAATTTCGTTCTGTATTTTTTATTTTTGTTTTATATTTTTGTACTGCAAGCATAATTATTAAAAATACTACTGTCAGATTGAGCTCAATGCGTGAATTATTTCTGTATGAAGATCATTTAATACAAAAAGGCTCATAATCCGAAGGGGGTTACTTCATTGCTTTGTGGATTTCATAACAATTTGAAAGTGTATATTCAACTATAATTGAGTTAAAAGTTTTCTTTAAAAAACATTATGTTTCGTATTTGCCTCTTTCAGCACTAGACAGCTCCACGTCCTCTTTTCTTTGTGAAGCAGCGCCTCCTGCAGCGTGTTAACGCTAATGTTTTTCATACGATCCTTGACATCAACCAAACAACCTGGTAATATTTTACCGAAATAAATGACTCGCTCATCGTCTCCGCCCTGCTCTCCCCGCCGTTAAAAAATACGACGTGAAAGACAATGTTAGTAAAATGAAAGAGATGGTTGAATGCCGTGTTATTAACAAATGACAATTAATGCCAAATAACCCACTGTAACGGGGATGGAAAGCAGCGCTTCCCCCGCCAATGGCGTTCAACCATCCCTGAGGGGGCTGCTGGGGAGCCTTGCCCCGAACTGTTAATAATGCAAATAGCATGTTAAAAGTTCCGTCTTTTAATGACGTTATTGTGTTGTAGTTTAGTTTAGTTAGCTGTATCGTTTTGTGCTTTTGTAGGTAAAATTTAGTTCCCTCACCGTAATTAGATTCGCTTTCTGCCCGTTCCACGTTTGTTAAGGCGGTGGTAAGATCATGTGTAAATAGGGAGCATGTCTTCCTGTAAACCGGTGTCTGGTTCTGGTTCTGGTTCTGCTTCAGTCGTAAGTGTAGTAGCTCTCCTAAATACGCTACACTATGTAGCTGAGGAGATCAACTATTCCAAAATCGTTATAGTTTCCCTATGATGATGGATTACTTACTATTGCATTAGGGTTAATTTAACTCTTCTCGCTGCGGGAGGGTAACGCTAGAGTCTAAATCAGAGCTTCCCCCTGAAAGACACGAGCGCATTTGGAGAGAATTACTACGACAGGGACAGTAAACGTCGAAAACGGCGCCGACAGTAGTGTAAATTGTGTGACTGGTTTGATTTTTTATTATGGTAAATATCATAAGACAAAATCAAGACGAGAAAAAAGCGAAAAGACGACATTAAAATATATACACTACACTGTATATATTATATGCACATTTGTTTAGCTACAAATTATATTAACTACCAGTTCAATTTAATAAAGTTCCAGAGAGTAGTTATACTTCGTTTTTGCTTCTTTCCATCACTTAAGCGTGTCCGGGTGCTGGAATTGCCTGGAGAAATTAGAAAGCAGATCAAAGTGCCCTGACGCTGGCCGTCGGTGAGTGGCGCTTATGTTCCTGCACATCTATTCTCAATTTCCAGGGGTGAATAAGCGGCGCTTTCTAACATTTCTCTTCAATTCAGTGACCAAAAAAAAAAAAATCTCAGAGGGAATCCCTTGGTTTTAAAAAAAAATCCCCAGGTCAATGGTGAAAATTTCATCGACCCACTTTTAGAACCATAACCGGATGTCTTTTTTCCCCCACTGGACCAAGTCTCGGTACACCCTAGAAAAATAAATTTTACACAGTTCAATTTTCTACTCTTAAAAAGACTGTGGAGGTTTGAGTAAATAAGGTCCCATAATGCAATTCACCGGCAGCGACACGCTAGGAAAAGTTAGCTACCTCATTAGCTAACTGATTTAATTATTAGTTCACTCACTTTGCTTATTGTGATTGACTTAAGAAATCGAAATCATTGAATGAAGTGTACATTTCATATTCAGATAATTAATAAAAAGAAAATCCAATTCCATGTTCATTTGACTTTAAGTGAGGCTGGGATTGAATCAAAACTTTGGCCACCTGCTAATCACTCTTTACAGAACTGTATTTAATAGCATTCAAATTATTTTAGTCCCAGTCTTACTTATAATGGATAAGATTCTGAATTGGCCATATGCATGAATAAATGAGTTTTTTTTTTTCGAAGAATGGTCCTTCTCAGCCAGGACCAGCTCTTGGGAAGGGTATTCGTAACTACCTGTTCTGTTATTCTCCTCTCCACAGTTTCCACAGCCTTCAAACAAAGTGTTCACAGAGCCAGAGGATCCCTCAGGAGTTGACACCTTCCAGCAGAGTTGGCAGTGATGTGACGGAAAGTGACATGCAGCGCACGCATTAGAAGCAGCAACTCCTGACGGAGAACCTGTGATCTGTGCATACCTCCCTCTTTCTGGGGGGCACACCGGTGTATCACCTGACTGTGAACCTGTGATCTGTGCACACCTCCCTCTTTCTGGGGGGCACACCGGTGTATCACCTGACTGTGAACCTGTGATCTGTGCATACCTCCCTCTTTCTGGGGGGCACACCGGTGTATCACCTGACTGTGAACCTGTGATCTG
>JAOYSI010072380.1:26508-41588 GCA_025775065.1 Hiodon alosoides
AGTTAGAGCAGTAATATCTGTTTATTTAGCACAGTTTTAGTTAGAGCAGTAATATCTGTTTATTTAGCACAGTTTTAATTAGAGTAGAAAAATCTGTTTATTTAGCACAGTTTTAGTTAGAGCAGTAAAATCTGTTTATTTAGCACAGTTTTAGTTAGAGTGGTAAAATCTGTTTATTTAGCACAGTTTTAGTTAGAGCAGTAAAATACCGATTTACCTGAAATTCAGGACTGATGTCTTATTTGATGTATCCAGTTCTACCTAATTCTACCTAATTTTGCCTAATTTTGTTTCAGAATTATTAGTAATTTCTAAAATCAATCAGGCAAAAGTGCAAGTCCGTGACCCCCCACTGCAGTTGGAGACCTTGGCAGCAGGAAGGTAGAAGCGCATGCCAAGCCTGGTTTTGAGTCTAGACTGAATGAGTTCCCATTCACAGAAAAGATAACTTAACTTGTCCTTAATACGGCTGAGACCTGGCACAAGGTTGCTACCCTACATGGATTCGGACAATGATCACCAACGGAGTTGATTTAACTCTGGCCTGTATGTGGTTTGTAGCCTGCTTCAGTTACAACTCTGAAATAGAGCTGATCAAAACTGACACTGAATTGCATTAGGATTTGTCCCAACTTTATTTCATTATTGTATTGTATATATTTAAATATTTTTTATATATTTAAAAAATATTTTTTACTTTCCTGAGGAAAAATGTTTTATTTCGTCTGGTATTTTTTATTTTTTATTTTTATTTTACAACTTGCGATAACATTGGATTAAACACAAAAATAAAAATGGCGATGCCAAGTTGTACCAGAGCTCTAAAACTTCTGCTCCTAAAGGAATTACTCTTGAGTCGTTGTGTGACACATCCTGGGTCCGTGATTATTGGGGTGAAAAAAAAAACAAGACTGAACGGAAGATTTCATTGGGTAACAAACTGACTTGACACATGGTGGAGTTTTAATTAGGACTCATCATTGATGAGCGGAAAGATTGTGAATAAGGTGTCTACCATGTGTTCTGTGATGTTTCGACTGAACCAGCTGGAGTCTTTCAGCACCGCCGACCATCACCTGAAGTAGTGGTAATTCCCTAAGCGCGATGCAACGATTCAGACAGCAGCGATGCAGACAGCTGCGATGTAGACAACTGTGATGCAGACAGCTGCGATGAAGACAGCTTCGATGCAGATAGCAACGATGCAGACAGCTGCGATGCAGATAGCAACGATTTAGACAGCTGCGATGCAGATAGCAGCGATGCAGACAGCTGCAATGTAGACAGTTGTGATGTAGACAACTGCAATGCAGACAGCTGCGATGTAGACAGCTTCGATGCAGATAGCAACGATGCAGACAGCTGCGATGCAGATAGCAATGATTCAGACAGCTGCGATGCAGACAGCTGCGATGTAGACAACTGCGATGCAGACAGCTGCGATGTAGACAGCTTCAATGCAGATAGCAACGATGCAGACAGCTGCGATGCAGATAGCAACGGTGTAGACAGCTGCAATGTGGACAGTTGTGATGTAGACAACTGCAATGCAGACAGCTGCGATGTAGACAGCTTCAATGCAGATAGCAACGATGCAGACAGCTGCGATGCAGATAGCAACGGTGTAGACAGCTGCAATGTAGACAGCTGCGATGCAGATAGCAACGATGCAGGCAACAGCAATGTAGACAGCTGGGTATGGATGTTGACACTCAAAAGCATATCGACCGCTTTGGGAAAAGCCGATCCAACGTGAACAGGTAGCCACCTTGCACCTTTCTTCTTAAATGTCAATAAAACGTTAAAAAAGCATTATTTTGGAGGGCAGGCCTGCATGTCATAGTGTTTGAAATGTTGAGGATCTTGGCCCAGAGCAGTCACCGAGGGTCGGAATGTGTGGTCATGCAGTGTTCAGCACTGCTGTAGGGGGAGTGTTTTTAAAAAGCTGGTTCATTTGGGTTTTTCCCCAGCTAGTGTTATTTCTTTGGAGTTTCTTGTCTTCGATGAATTTACCAGTTTGTTATGTTTGTTCAAATATGTCAAATAAAAGGTGGGATGGAAACCCCTGCCCCCCTTTCCCTGATCACTGTTCACCGCTAGACTAGGCCAGCCCAGGCGAATTATGCTACCCTGCAACTTCTCCTTCACCTGCGAATGTAATATCAGAAGGACAATACGAGGTCTATGATCTTCATCTGTGACGAGCTGGAATGTTGAAACGGAAAGCTGAGGAGGCGCTCAGTGTCTGTGACTCCAAATTTTTAGCATTTAATTTGAGAGCCTGCCCGTAATCACTCTTTGGCGAAGATGCTATTGCTGCAATCAGAGCTACGCATCACAGAAGTCTCGCCTTACCAATGTCAAATTAAGTGAACAATGAACTGTGCTGGTGTGCTCATGCCAGCACACTGTCCCCTAGCGTCACACGTACGTTGTAATTAGCAATCTGGCTGCCCGTGACAAACCCTTCTTCCACACTTAACTTCTGTTGGGAAATTTCGGTAAGGGCTGGGGCTGGGAGGGAGGTCGCTTCTGGGTGAAGTGGCTGCATGCCTTCGATTAAGCTGAGCACTCTTGCGGACGCAAGTCCCTTGAAGCAGTGCTTGTTTTTTTGGAGAGCGCAATTTGAGTCTTTGATATTCTATCCTGTGGGTGGCGTTTTTTCAGATAATTACTCCCCCCACCCCCTCGGCCAGAGAAAATACTTGAAATTGAATTTGAAATCGCTGGTTTGGAACAATAGGGCCTCAGGTGCTGTCGCTCTGATCGTTTATTAGTCTGACGCTTTATCTGAAAATGTCTATATTTGTTTATTTATTTATTTTATTTATTTTATTTATTTATTTATTTATTTATCAGAGCTCTTTCAGCGCGGTGTGTGTGTGTGTGGCTGGAAGGCAAAGGAGACTGCATGGCTGGCAGAGCGACAGGTTGTGGTCTGCGCGTAGCGGGAACACCTCGGTGGAGAGAGGAGAGAGCCTGTCAGTCTCTCTCTGTACATGACCCGCCGTGCCTGAGGGTGCGGAAGGCCTCGCCACCAGCACTGTCCGATCTCCAGTGCCTCACAGCGGTCCTCGCAACATTTCCGCAACGCCTGACTCTGCGATCGGCCTCAATACACAGAACCCAAAATAGACAAACGCCCTCTGTCAACTCCCTCTCTCTGGATGAGGTTTTGATTAGCAGCTTTGCTGTGATATCATACTGAATTAGAGACACGCTTGTACTGGAAGAAAGGAGCTGGAACAGGGATCCAGATGACTGCCTTCAAGTCTCCTGGAGAAGACTTTTTATTACTCTGCCGCAGTCAGCAGTGTGCCTCAGGCAACTGACTCAGCCGGGGAATGTTAGCTGTGTAAACCCTTGGTTCGCCTGTATGCTGCTGTACAGACTCCTAATTTAGTTTCTCAAAATTATTATTATTTACTCGTATTCAGGGATTTTGTTTTTCACTTGCAATTAGGGTGTTTTTAAATTTCATCTGTGTTGAAAATTCTATCCCTTTGACATGATGTATAGATCATCGTTTTTCAGAATAAGCACGCAACAAATGTGTAAATTTTAACTGATTTGCTACATGTACAGTGGGGGAAATAAGTATTCAACACTTCAACAATATTGTCATAAATCATATTTCCAATGAGGCTATTCACATGCAATTCAGAGAAGACACTGGTATTAACTCAATGAAGACACACATCTAAAGAAATCATAACATTCCAATCCACCAAAAAAGTTATGTGCAATAACAAAGGGAATTGACACAGGAAAAAATAGTTTAACACGCTAACTGATTTTATTTAAGACTTGGTGGAGGAGCCTTTGTGTGCAATGACAGCTTCAAGACTCTTCTTGTACGATGAAAGTAATCTCTCAGTGTTCAGGTGGGATTTTGGCCCATCCTCAAATATTGAGTACACGCTCAGGTGTTCTGGTTTACTCTCGCTCAGAGCGACCTGTAGGTTACATTTGCTGGACAGCTAATATTAGCCAGTGTGATAGAACACAATTACTGGTGATCGTGATATGGTGGGATTGGGGGGATTTGAGAATCTTCCTATGCTATATCATAGGTTCCATTACCAGATGATGGTAGTTCGGAAATGCTGAGCTTCTTACTTCCTTCTGTAACGTCCCCCATCCCGCTAAATTCTACTTCCTGTGAAGCCCACACTCCCACACGGCTCCCTCTCACCAACCCCCATGACCGCAGGTTTCTCTGGAGGCCAACTGACATTTACGGCACTGGAGGCCAGGGTGGTGCTTTGCGCTCTAATATTTACCGGAAAGCTGTTCTATTAAAATCTTGATTTACAGCAAACACCAGGAAGTCTTCGACCTTTATTGTGAACGTTTAAGCCAGGACCAGTTGCTCCTTGTCACATACACTCAGATTATCCACCTGTTTGTGTGCAGAAGCAAGCAAGAGTCGAGAGTCAGCTTTCCTGTCGGAGCAACGGGAAATTCAGGTTGTGCTATGGTGTCCCTTTCTTGAAAATTTAAAAACTGGTAAAAGTCTAAAAGGGTGAATCTGAAACTGCCTTCACTGTACCGATCCGCGTTTCCGTGGCGATGGTCCGCGGACGTCCCCTGGTTGTTAAGGTCTGCGCTCCAGCCAGAAAACATTGATTGTTCTTTTGTTTTCAACTGATCCCAGCTGTGCCGTTACAAGACAGTCTCTTTTACCCAGAGGGTTACAGCAGCTCCACACAAATAAGGGGACAGTCGATACGTCCAGCCGAGCGGGGCTGCAATCACGGCGGCCGGCAAACGCTTCTTCTCTGCGGCCTGGGATGCTGGGAAATGCCCCTCTCATGTTAAACCCGTCAAGCTCAACGAGACACCGGGCACATTCCAGTCAAATTAAATACAGCTGCCTGTCAGCCTGGGTAAAAGATTACGCCTGGTAAATGATGGCAGATCGATGGCCATTGATTTCATTCTTCAATGGACTACAGAATATATGCCCAAAAGAAAAAAAAAGAAAATTCATGAGTCATGACAGTTCACGTCGCGTTCATCTGAGTACCCATGAACTCAGTGCTTGATTTGTAATGAAAGAGGATCCAGGGCACAGCAGGGTGGGGTTGGTTATACACGCGATGAGATAACATTTTTATTTACATTACATTTATTTACACCTGATTTACATCCAGGGCTGGGCTGGCACAAAGGCTTTGACCTTGATTGGACATCTCTGCTAGATACAAAGCAGAAATTTCAGGACACAAATTAAGAACTGGATGAATTTCAGTTTCATCAAGAGAATTGATGCTCTGCCAGGATAATTTATGCGTATAATCCATATGGTGTACACCCTTGGTGCACTGGGTTAGGGATCATTCCACGCCGTGTTTATCATAATGATGTAGGGAAGGGGTGGTCTGGGGGCTGGGGGCTGTTATGTGTTTGAGGTGTCTTCAGAACCTATAATATAGTATAGGAAGATCCCCCAATCCCACCATATCATCATCACCTGTAAGTGTGTTCTATCACACTGGCTAATATTAGCTTACCAGCAACTGTAACCTACAGGTCGCACTGAGCGAGAGAAAACCAGAGCACCTGGGAGTGTACTCAGTAATGGAGGGCAGAAGTGTGTTTATTATCCTCCAATAAAAATCACATGCCATGACATGCCAGTCTTTAATGGACAGGCTGTCTGACAGCAGCTCAAAAAGGGATGGACACATACTGTTTCATGGGGAAGATGAAACGGGAGGAGGAGAAGGGTTTTGCTGCACCTCAGACACATAACAGCCCCCAGCCCCCAGACCCCAGCCCACCCCTTCCCCAAACATGGCCAAACAAACACATCATTATGATAGACACGGCTTGGAACGATCCCTATCCCAGTGCAGTGCAGTTAGGCAGTGGAGAGCTCGGCGTAAACGGTGGGCCGTCAGGTTCCGTCCCCAGGGTAACATTGGTGCACTACAGAGTGCTGTCAAGCCGTCAAGATTCATCACTTCTGTGAGTGATTGTTTGGTTTGCAGTTACCCGTGAAAATACGGAAGCCGTCATGTTGTTTGATGTCCTTTAAAAGAATTGCAGTGAAAATGTAAAGACTGATATCGTTAGAAAATATTTTTTTTCTCTATAAATGGAAAGCTGTGCTTCACGGTCCAGGTTTCTTTGCTGAAAGCGAGTGTGTGTGTGCCTGTGTGTGTCTTTGCGCAGAAACCAAGCTGCTTCATAGAGGATGCTAAATGGAGTATGGAATTGCACTGCAGCTTACAGCGTGAGGGAGAGAGGAGAAGCCCTGCTGATTGGCTGTCAAATGTGAATCTCAGGTGTGGCATTACAAGAACAGCTCCCCCAGAGCGGAAGCAGAAAAGCTATTACTCTTTGAAATCTTCGACGTCCTTTTGTATCTTGGCTCGTTGCCACACGTAGAGGGTGAGGAAGTGAGGCTTGCCACCTCCTCCTGTTGAGCCACCCGTCTCTTTTCCATTCTGCAGACTACAAAGCCCGCACAAGAGGCTCAGCGCCGATTTGATGAGAGGTATAGACGTCTCAATGGTACTAGTGCATAATAGTCCACGAACATAATTATCACAAGTACTGACAATAATTTAGCTGTAAATACAAAAATAAATACTGACAGCGCTGTCATTTCTTTATCTACAGTGAGCCATTGTCCTTGTAGGATTTCAGTGCTTTGTGAATCTGAGCCGCTTCAGGTCCTCCGCTTGAGACTTCATTTTGGAGCGGAATACCTGAAGCAGCAATATGAGTGGAAACTGAAATAGAATTATATCAGCAGTGTGACCTCACTCCGGGCGGGCCAATGAGGTTGCTCACCCACACGCTTCATTTTCTCATGTTATTGGGCACCATGGCAACTCACGCCCCACATAAAGTAGAACTTTAACCCCTGGGATAAACTCAGGCACATCTTTCCTCTTGATTGTATAGCACATTAGTGGTTTGTCAGGCAAAATATCGTTTTTGTTTTCATCTTTAGAAATTTTTTCAAACATTGGGACGGGGGATCAACGCTGCAAAAAGGGCTCTTTATGTTACTGCAAGCGTGCAATCCCAGTCTTAATGTGTTACTTAGTAACTTTACTTTAGTAATGTGTAACTTTGTGTAAAGGGAACGAGCAGAGGCAGTATGTTTGATGCACATTGGTCTGTAATGAGCAGAAGGGGCTAAAGGCTGAAGGACGCGGCCTCCTCTGCCCTCTAGTCTTCAACCCCCTCATTCTTTATTTGGCTTTAACTTTTATCCCGTTCAAATGTTACCTTGTGTTTCTTTGTCTGCTAACAAAGCACCGTTGGGAATTCAATATTCACAATGCCTGCACAATTGACATTTAACAAGCTCAATGCTCAATTGACCCAGATTTAGCCTTTAATAATATTTATCACTTCCTGATTTATTGCTCTATTGAGGCTATGCGTCATCCCACTTTTGGGTTAGCGACATTCTTCTGTTTCAATAGTAACAAGAAATGCAGCTCAATGCTATACATTTTGTGGCTGGCACCGATATCATGGATTATGAAATGCTGTTTGTCACTGTTTTGCAGAGAACTGAAATTGCTGAAACTGCAAAATGTGCCGCCAGTTGATTTGTTAGCAGGTATAAACGCGACCAGTGTCCTGTCCGAGACTGTAAGAATGCAAGAGATGACCCGTCCAGGACTGTATGAATGGAAGCGATGTCCCGTCCAGGACTGTATGAATGGAAGCAATGTCTCGTTCTGTGGCATTGTAACAGTATGTTCTAATTAACATGTGGAAGGTAAAACAGAACAAGAAATGTTTCTGTGTCTCCCCTGAACCCCCATCCTTTGCTTGGAAGGCTGGTTAGTGGGGGTTGCTTAATGCAATGTGATGTTGAGGGCTATTATAAAGCTTTGAGCCCTGAGGTCTTCACAGGTAACCAGAGTACCTGTCCAGAGAGGTACGAGCCCGTCGGCTTAACAGGCCTTGCAGCAGTTCACTTTACTTTTCGGTTGGAAAAACACGTCCTCACAAATCATACATGTCCTCATGTCACCCACATATGAAAACGGCAAACTGAAATCTGTGATCAAACCTGCAAGATCTGGTTTGTCCTGGGGTTCTGTGACCGCATGGAAACGTTTCTGTATCTATCACATCACACAATGAGAAACCCTCTCTCACAATGAGAAACCCTGTCTTCCGATGAAAAACCGCGACTTACGATAAGAAACCCTCTCTCCCCATGAGAAACCCTGTCTCCCGATGAGAAACCCTCTTTCACAATGAGAAACCGTCTCTCCCGATGAGAAACCCTGTCTCCCGATGAGAAACCCTCTTCCACGATGAAAAACCCTCTCTCACCATGAGAAACCCTGTCTCCCGATGAGAAACCCTCTCTCGCCATGAGAAACCCTGTCTCCCGATGAGAAACCCTGTCTCCCGATGAGAATCCCTCTTTCACCATGAGAAACCCTCTTTCACCATGAGAAACCCTGTCTCCCGATGAGAAACCCTCTTTCACAATGAGAAACCGTCTCTCCTGATGAGAAACCCTGTCTTCCGATGAAAAACCGTGACTTAAAATGAAAAACCCTCTCTCACCATGAGAAACCCTGTCTCCCGATGAAAAACCCTCTTCTATGATGAAAAACCCTCTCTCACAAAGAGAAACCCTCTCCCGAGGACCATTAACTCATCCTTAATTTATCAATAACCGAGCCAGACACAGCAAGACACTGCAAAATCTAATATAATTTTCTTACCACCATCAACCCCTTTTCTATAAAACCATTACAGAAGTACCTATTGTTATTAAGGTGAAAAAGATCACCTTGCTAGCCACGCTTTTTCTTCTTCAGAACTGAACAAAGCGTGTCCTTGTGTTGCAGGCGGGAGCTGGAGTGGGCGACCGATGACTGCTCTAAAAACGGCAGTCATGATTGTAATAATTATGATTATGATCAAATGCTGTAATTGAAATGTTTGGTTTACAAGGATCGTGATGTGTTAAAGATGTGGTGTCACCCGAAGGGCCTAGGTAAAGAAGAGGAATGGAAAAACAGGGCTGTATTTTGCTTAAATGAGGATTTCAGTGTATTGTCAACAATCAAGAGTCCAAGACTGAGAAACCTCCCTTCTGAATGTCGAGCTGGTGACAGAGCTGTGAGGCGATTATGTCAGAACATACTCCTGTTGCTAAGTAATTAACGATGACATTTATCCGGGAGAGATTATGGGGCTTTCTGACTGAAGCGCAGGACTCGGTTGCGACACCGGGCCAATGCCACATTTGGATTCTACAACCAGAAAAACACACACAGGGGTAAAAAGGTAAGTACAAACTTTATCGAGCAAATTCTTAAAATTAACCAACTGTTGGCTCAATATAGGTTTGCTAGCAAAGAATGGAAAAACTAGCCCATGGCCCAGGGCTGGAGATTCTGAGGTAGTCGTAATTTCCACGGTAAATTTCTCTCATGGCCCTACTGTCCTTTCACAGGGTCATGCTGTGAACTCATGTCTTGCAGACCTCTGCAAAGTGTGTCACCTGGGAATAATGTAATTACTGTCCAATCAATCCGTTACTGTCCAGTGCTAACCAGGCTTTGCTTGGTGTTTCTCAAATGAACAAGGTTATGGTCCATTGGAGGATCATATCCATGCATGACAATTCCCGTTCACATGTTTGTGTTAACCTTCATTATGTTTTAATATAATCACTTAATAAGCACTTTGTTACTCGGCAAAGCATCTTTCACATTAAAGCACTGCTGAAAAAAAATTCTGCGTAGCTAGCAGACTTACTTAAATTTGGGTATGTCAGTGTTCTGGTACCTAGAAGAGCATTGGTCGTCTGTTAAAATAGCTTGGTCTCAGTTTTTCGTCATCCACTGGAATATCATTACCCTATTCTTGGTCATCAACAGGAATGTGACAGTCCTACTGTTCTCGCCCATTAACTGGAACATTACCAGCTTGTTCTTGGCCATTAACTGGAATATAAAAAGCTTGATCTGGGCTATTAACTAGAATATGACCAACTTGTTCTCCGCCATTAACTGGAATACGACCAGCTCGTTCACAGTCTGCATTACACATAACTCCAGTACTTAGTTACGAGACTACGTCTGCTCCATTACCGATCTTAAACCGCTCTCGGGCAGCGTGGAGTCTATTCCACCATCAGGGGGCGCTGTTTGGTGCAGACAGATAGCAAAGACACCTCCGGGGATGGTGAACCATGTGGCATGTGATTGGTACCGGACAGGGGCCGGGATTATCTCCTTATCTCCTTCCGGGATTATCTCCTGCAACAGATACGGGCATGTGAAAGAACTAATCAGGCACATGCAGGCTCAATTAAACTTGCCACTTAAATAAAGGATGTTTTTTTTTTGTTTTTTTGAGTGGGCGCAAATTGGCTCTGTATGGGATGTAGGTTGAGTAGATAATTAAGCACAGTCAATGCATTGTTTAAAAAGGGAAAACGTGTCAGTAACGATTTATTGCACATCAGTTGTCAAACAATCGGGAAACGAAGCATGCAAATTGAACAAAGCCTGTGGGTGGCGGGACGAGGCAGCGAGCATCCCAACTAACTAATGGGGGAGCAGAAGCAAAGGTCAGCTTCCATTAGGGATCGTAGCGTTCCGCAGGATCCTGCGACATTGAGGGGGTGGTTGTCTCTGACGACACCACACAAAAACACCCTCTGACCAACAGTGAGTGTGTGTGTGTGTGTGTGTGTGTGTGTGTGTGTGTGTGTGTGTGTGTGTGTGTGTGTCTTCTGGGGGTGGTGGTGGTGAGGGCTCATGAAAATGTCAGGACTTTGGTCTCTGAAACAGACGGCAACCATGGCAACTGTGCCTTTCGCCGTACATGTTGTTCAAGAAATAAAATGCTTAGGGCTTTTTCTGTTGCGAGAAGACGGCTCACAAAACAGATATCAGACGTCACTGTCAATCACTGACAAGCTGTGATATTGAGTGGCAGGAATGGGCTGCAGATGTAGATGATTTTACACATTCTCCCTCTTTTTCTGTACCACTCCTTTCATCCTGGCACAAAGTGGCTTTGGAGGAAAAGGATTTGTTATGTTTTGTTCCCCCATTATCCCATAAACTTCAACAAAAATAAAAAGGTGAGTGTGAGTTTAATTAAATTAGAATTTTGTGGAAATAACAACAAAAAAGAATGAGTGTCGTATCTGCCTTTTGATGACTAAGTGCATTGCTTTCTGATGGCATAGTCTCCTGTTGAACAACTTCCTGTGAACTTTACAGGCCTGTGAGTGGTGCTGGGGGCTTACACAGGCGACCTCCTGTAAAATGCCACTGGGCAGAGTAATGAAAATAATTGAGTTTGTGCCTCTACCTGCTTTATATATGGATCTGTATTAATGCAGGGTTCAATAGCCACGACTGCGCCGCGACGGCCACCCCAGTCTGCGAGCCGGGGCTGTCCTGCAGGGAGGCGACTC
This sequence comes from Hiodon alosoides, assembly GCA_025775065.1. Taxonomy (NCBI): domain Eukaryota; kingdom Metazoa; phylum Chordata; class Actinopteri; order Hiodontiformes; family Hiodontidae; genus Hiodon; species Hiodon alosoides. The sequence continues at coordinate 37,943 of JAOYSI010072380.1, forward strand.
TTCAGGGTCACAGGGTGTTCTCTCGTCGTTCAGCTCATTATTTTGATTGGAACCCGTGACCTCAGGCAGCGGGTGACAGTCCTGCAGCGCCTGTCTTCTCCAGAATGGGGGAAAGGGGGAGGTAGAGACGTTGTGCTTCTATTGTTTCGCATTTTAAAATTATTTTTATGGCAGTGCCAATCCAAGGTAATTACACATAAGCAGGATTAAAAGGCTGAATAAATCATTTCATTAGAATTAATTGGAAGGACAAGCGATGCAATAGATCTTTCTAACCTTTTCCTCTGTGTTGAATTACAACGCTTATAACTGTCCGCCTCTAGGTTGAATTGATGTGCTCTATTCACACCTTTAACAGTGCGACCGTGTGTGTGTGTGTGCGTGTGTGTGTGTATGTGTGTGTGTGTGTGTGTGTGTGTGTGTGTGAGCAACACAGTGCCTTGAAACTGCGTCTGTGTTTCTTTACTGTCACTAGATATGATTGCATTAACAGTAGTGTACGGGAACTGTAAAACCTGACAATAAACTAACAACTTGTTTAAACTAACAATATTTTTTTTAACAAACAAGACAATTCACCATTTGTCCAGACACTGGAACCAACATACCAACTGTTTGCCAGATGCCTACCCCCAAACCCTCACCTGTAGATTTAAGTCATTGGAAATAAAACTAGGAAATTGAGATCCAGAGAAAAGGATCTCATTACATTTTTTTCACCCCGCACCGCGACAGCTAACGCTCTGAATATTAAAGCATTCCCTGATTAAATTGTGTTGGCTGCGCTTGCTGGACTTCATGAACAGGAGACACCAATGATATTAAGTAGTGACCTGTGGTGTCCCAGAAATATTGCTTACATGCGTCTGTCTGGAGGGTGGTGGAGGGTCCATCTCAACCCACAACAAACGTAAAACAAACGTTTTCTTTTCACAACATCAATATATCATTGGTGAGTTTCAGCAGATATCTGCACTTTGCCTGTGCATATGAATTCGCCGTGGATAGTGATGTGGGGTGCCTGCAAAACCTCATTGCCCACAGTCAATGCCAAATGAACATTTTTGTGTTTGATAAGGTGTAATTTGAAACCATGTGTGAATACAGCGATCTCTCACGAGGTGATTTAGTATGCCTGAACTGTGCTTGGAGTTTACTCCTTCCCCTTTCATGCTTTAACAGTTGTAAACCGACGCAAACGGCTATTGATATTTTATCATGCTTGTTAGGTGTCCCAGTTGTCTAGTCTTTGTGCATCGATAAACGCATTGGGGAGCTTCTCCTTTGATCGATGCATGCAGACAGACCAAAGTGTTTGGAGACGAGCAGGTTATTAACATGAATCACCGGTGAAAATTGAAATCCTAAACTCTTCACCCAGTGGTCGGGGGGTTCGCCTCACATGTGCCAGCAGTCAGAGCAGAAATGTGATCGGAACCACTTGGTGGCATGAGATTCTCATGACGCTCCTACTTGACGAAAATGATTAACTGAAAAGCTAATCAATGACGCTTCAACATTCAGAGCGTTTATGTTCTGCACTACATATTTCCCCACAGCGAAAACCTCCACTTTTTATTTACTGGCAGGTCTATATCAATAGAGTTACTGACTTTAATATTTTGTGCTTTGAAAAGCATAGTGTCTTGTAAATCTTTTTAAATTTTATTTTTTTAATTTTGGATTCATCTCTATGAATCCTGCCTCCATAATAGGGGGGAGGTTGCAGAAGTTGGACCAGCTGCCTTTCAGCCACCCATCTCTTTTACGCTCCGCAGGCTGCACAGCCCACATGAGTTCAGCAGTACTGCCGGAACTGCCAGGCACCTCGTTAGCGACAAACTGAGTGAAGCTCTGCAGATCTGACCCACCCCAGCCCAGGCGACACTCTGCCAATCGAATCCCGCAGCTGTGCTCTCCCGGTCACATTAGCTCAATCTTATCAGTTTCTCAGTCGAAATGTGGAAGAACATGGCAAGATGAATGCTATTCTTCATCTAATGAATGCACATTGATTTCAGAGCTCCAGGTACTGTTTGATGTAAAAACACTAATTGTTTGTTTTTCTTGCCACTGCAACACTGAGTGATTTATCACAGAAGATGTTTTAAATTTATTTACAGTTATTTATACTGGGTCATTGCCATTAAGCATTTTTTTTGCTGAGGTCTCTCTTTATGTTAACTAAAATTGTATTTCTTATATTATGGTTGAAATAATATTTTTTAGAGCCTTTTGCATCTTAAAATGAAAACTATAATTACAGAAATCTGCACTTAGAAATAAAATTGTAAGCCTTTGTTTTACCCATCCCGCCTTATGCCTTAAATGAATATAAAACTTGCGATTGACTTTCTGAGGACCTCATCATGCTAAAGAACATATCAACAAAAACACAACGAACACTGTTACAGAGAGTTGTGAAGTGTCCAGAAGTAATTACAGCCAAATCTGGTCCTTTAAAGAAACAACCTCCCTGTTAAGGGCCTAGACCACACGGTTACCAGGTGATGTTTAGTCACTGTGACATCACAATGAAAGAGGCCTATGTGTTAATTAAATTAATTGTATGCCAGGTGTACCTGTAGAGACTGTCAGTTTTATTCCTCCGAGCCCTTCCTCCTCCTTGTAGGAGCGTGCAACTGACCTGAGGCAAATACAAATACTCAAAGTATTTGAGTAAATGTATTTGGAAGTAATTCTGAGAGTAATTTCTACGGTGTATTTGAAGTATTTTTAATTACAAGGCTGAAGATAAAATTTTGCATGGTACATTGTTAATTATAAAGTATTTTCACATATTCCTCAAAAACCAAATGCGTCAGATACACTGCAAACATTCTTCAGTCACATTTCAAGCACTTTCCTGAAATCCTTTTCAAATAACCATTACGTCTAATGCAAAACACTCCAAAGTTTCTCGTTTAGTATACAATGTGTTACACATGTAGCTTTTATGCTGCTCAGTTGAAATTAGATCTGAAGGGATGCACACCTGTACATTTCACAAACTAATCACAAACTGAAATGCTTTATGCCTGGTATCTGCTCAATTATGTTATTTTTTTTTTTACTTATCACTCTAAGTCTCTCTGGATGAGAGAATCCGCTAAATGACAAATCTAAACATACAACAAAACCACCACAATAATAAAGATTAAAATATATTTATAGAGAAAACTATACTGTCAAAAATATATATGCTGATACTTGTGATACTTTAATATTTTAACATTACAAAGGAATTAGGGAAACGGAAATGCTTTGCCTTGGCAAAAATGACCCATGAAGATGAAGTTAAGTTAAGTTTGATAAAAATTATCAAAAAAAAATAATAATACTTACATGAAGCCCTCTGTGACTGTAAACTGATTCTGACTTTAAGTGCTTTGTATTGGATGATTTGAAAATCCATATTTTAGTTAGATCTGGCATGTACAAGCACAAATACGCAAGCACACGCACACGCACAAGCACGCGCACACACATGCACGCACACACACACACACATACATACGCACATTCATTTGAGAATTGACAGCAGAGATGCAGTAAAACTGATGCAAGGGTGAATGGAGAATCCTAACATAGCTTTATTTAATGAAAAAAGGTGAGTAAATGTTTCGCCACTCACGTGCCTTTGGTC
>JAOYSI010072381.1:6390-21605 GCA_025775065.1 Hiodon alosoides
TGCTGTGTTTGCGGGGGCAATGGGCACAACGGCAAAACGTTTATTAAACGCTGGGTAATGGCCGGCCCCACCCCCCCCCCCCCCCCCCCCCACACACACACACACCCTCCAGGTCTTGAGTTTCACACATACGAAGTGAATTTGGACCACACTACTGCTGAGGAAAACAGCACAAATTTCCCAGATGCTTTTTGCCGCTGGGCTGTAACACCAGAGATATTCCCTCTCACTGCCTGTTAGTGATATTATTAATAATAGAGCGCAAGTTGTATATCTTTCTGCTCGGCAACGTAGGGGCCAGGGTCAATTATATATTCCAGCTCATCTTATATTCAGGTTTTAATAAAGGAAGAGTCTGTGGCAAAGGAGGACAGTATAGCAAATAACATCTGGCTAGATCCTTTGGCAATAAAGTCATAATAATGGTAGTAGTTACCCACGGCAATCTCGACTATATGAACATGATAGTGTAATTTTGTGGGTGCCTTTTACGTGTGTCTGCAGAATAAATATAACTGTGTTGTGCGGGTCTGTATCTGTGCGATATATATTATTGTTACCTACCTTTGTGGGGTGTGAGTAGTGTGTGAATGTGTGGCATGCACAGGGATCCTGTAAAAACAGAGACTCTGTCTGTGTGTGCAGAGAATATTATCAGGATACTTGAAGGACATGGGTTTTCTGTGTCTGTGGTTCAGCATGCAATACAGTTGAGTTTCCGGTTTTCCATGTGTGCTGATGAGGCCTAGTTATTCAGTCCTTCCGTGTGTTTGGGTGCATGTGTGTGTGTGGTTGGCAGGCACTGTAGGCCTGGCCTCTGTGACACATGCCCTGCAGCCCTGCTTCCCTGCGGCCGTGTGCTGTTTGAACCCGGGCCAACAGCCCTGGTGGACTGTCGCTCCTGGTTAAATCTGCTCTCGGATCAAAGCTGCCTACGCTGCCCCCTGTGAACCCCCCCCCCCCCCAACCTTGACCCCTGACTCCTGGCCGGGTGCACAAGCGCTATGCTTCTTCACTGCCATCAGTGCGAGCTCTGAGGCGGCCCAGGAGAGACGAGGAGGGAGTGTGGCATTGTGGGATAAAAGGAACTGACTGATGGATGACAGCTCTATTGAGAGATGCTCTATTGTTTACACACAAAAAGAGCCAGTGTCTTTTCCTTGAGAATAACCTTCCTTTAATGATCACCTCTTGCCACTTGTAGATTTTTATCACCGTGTTAATGGCTGTTTATATGGAGGATATGGCAACATAAAACAGCATGACCATATTATAATTGTAATTATAACTATAAAATTCTAACCCTTCAGGCTAGGAAATACTTTGTCTGATTGACAGGTAGGAATATTTTTTTTCAACGAGTGCACTTTCTGTAGAAATAATTAAAAGACTATTTTGTGTAACCTGTTTAAATTATGACATATCTCATTTATGTGGCAGATTGTACGTGATGGTTAGCCATGCCAAAACTGTTTTTTTGCTGTTAAAATCACACGCTGATGCATTTAAGAAAAATGAACATGAAACAGCGTGTTTTGTTTTCAATCTCCAAAGTTATGTGCAGGTCTTTTTGGCAGAGATGAATTCCCCTTAGAGTCACCATTGCTAAGAAAAGCCTCTGTGTGTGATGATTTGTCGATTGGAAATCACCCAGTAAACACTTGCGATATGATGCACCATTAAATTCGTTGGTGCTGTGCTTGTTTGACAGAACAAATCACAAATAGATGAATAAATAATTGGATGCATAATACCCGCTGTGAGGCAAATATTGTGCCAAGGATTGACTGAGGTTCGGACTAAGATGCAGATGAATTTGATGCCGAAAGAAATTCAGGCCGCTGCCAAAAACCTGCTATTTTTCTTCAGTGTACGTTTTACTTGTTGGGAAGACACTGTGCAGTTCCCTTCAGTCAGTGTTTTAGCTCAATTATTGGCAATTTTTACACAATTACTGTGATAAGTAATTGGACTATAGGCTGGTCTGGACCTCACAAAGCCTAGCCCACAGCTCTTTCCTAATGTGTCTGTCTATAGACTAAGCTTTCTTAAGCCATTTGTTATGCTAGTGAAACAAGCTAATCAACAAAAACCTTGCGACTCATGTTTTCAAGCGAAGCATCGGGCGGACCCGGGCAGTCTCTCGACACAGAGGTGCGGAGTGCAGGCCCCAGGAATGGCTTTAATGTTGGGGAGGGGATGGTGGCTCGGGAGCCACGCAGCTTCAGAGAAAGGAGAAGGGCAAGGCATTGAGAGCAGGTTTATCAGTACTAAGCAGGATGTGCTACACTCCCACCGCGGGGACGCGAAGTGCGGCAGCCCGGCCTGACAACGGTAACAAAGTCACACGAAAGACCGGAATATCAAGGACCGGCACTCAGTCAGGGGGGCCCAGGACTCGCCGTGAACAAATATCGCCCTACTTCAGGGTGTGCGCCAGTCGATAAGGCCTGTATTTGCAGACAGAGGAAGTCACACATATTTATAGGCCGAAGAGAGTTCATTAGAGGCTTTCAAACATTTTAAAGACATTTTTACTGGGGATTCTAAACCCCCGGACAGGGGAATTCAATTTGAAGAGTTTCAATTCTCAACCCTTGGTAGAAGAATTCAGTGTTAGGTGCCACTGTTCTTAGCCATGGACTGGGGAATTCAGTGTGAAGGGCTGTCGTCCTCAACCCAGGATAGGAGAGTTCAGTCTAAGGAGTTACAATTCTCAGCCCAGGATAGGAGAGTTCAGTCTAAGGAGTTACAATTCTCAGCCCAGGATAGGATAATTCAGTCTAAGGAGTTACAATTCTCAGCCCAGGATAGGGGAATTCAGTCTAAGGAGTTACAATTCTCAGCCCAGGATAGGAGAGTTCAGTCTAAGGAGTTACAATTCTCAGCCCAGGATAGGAGAATTCAGTCTAAGGAGTTACAATTCTCAGCCCTGGATAGGGGAATTCAGTGAAACGATTTACTGTTCTCAACCCTGGACAGAGGAATTCAGTGTAAGGAGGTTCTGTTCTTAACCCAGGAAAGGGGAATTTAGAGTAAGGATTCACTGTTCTCAACCCAGGAAAGGGGAATTTCGTGTAAGGAATTACTGTTCCCAGCAGACGTGCAACTGCAAAGGATGGGTGACTGCAGCAGAATACGCTCCATAATTGCTCTTTACAGCTTGGGTGTGGAAAGCTGTTGAGGGATAGGGGCATTTAAGGCATTCTTAGGTGTGCAAAGTCATCCATCGTTTTGTCAGGGCAAGCAATTACGGCTTTTATTATTAAAAGTCAGGAGAGAAGGCTTGCATATGTATGTCTTGTTACGTGTCTGACATGTACAATCAAAGGCAAGGTCAGGAGTCAAGGGACTGGGCTGGTCGCTCAGGAGCCATGGCAACGGCACACAGTGCGACAGCTGTCAGGTATCGACCTCTGCGGCACTTCTTTGAGAGAGCAAGGGTCCAGGGCATCCTTTATTGAAGTGACCTCTCCGTGGCAACTGTCTATCGTCCCACACCTCCAATCATAGGAGCATTACAACACATACTTTATGCTATGTTTATATGTTACTATTTTGCCCCTAATTGGCTTTAGTAATGTGCATTTGGGGTTCATTCAGCTGAGGACTCTCATGCTGGCTAATGGCCTGCGTTCTCCCACCTGACTTCCTCCTTGCTCCAGGCCCAGGTGCTCTCTGGATGTTTTCTGTGTCAGCGGCTATTTGCTCAACCACAGAACCGCACTGGTGCTTCTGCAGGCATCAGTATTCACTGTGGCTCAATAGGGGATAGTCTCTGCATGCCCAGTATATTACTTACGTGACGCAAGCAGACTTCCCTCTGTTAAATGTGGTTTTATTTAGTGATAGGCAAGTACATTATTCTTCTCCATCTCTCAAAACAGGAATCGTTATTCACATGATTGTAGAGTAGATATACCTAAATTTCCTCAAAAAACACACATACATACACACATGCACGCATATTGCTTATGGTTGTCCATCGAATCAGATGCTGACCATCTGGTTGTATAGGCCGATCCTGGATGCACAGCTGAGGCTGTGGACAGGCTTTCTTGGTTGGGGCACAGGCATCTCTACAAGCCTACCTCAGTACATGCTTTATTTCCAGATGTTTGGTGCGTTGTTCCTCGATTGCTTCGATTCTCCTTGCACAACAACGTTACCAGAGTATGTGGTTGAGTGTCTTGAGCGATTGATGATACTGGGTTTTTTTTTATATGGTTTCTAACTCATCTTCTAAACATTGGCCACCAGCAGAGAGTTGCCCTTAATTTAGCTGGCCATAGAAGGGACGGGTGACATGACTGAGCCATCTAAGATGGTGTTGGTTCAAGTTGGATTCAATCCAAGTATTAAAGTCACCGAGTAAAACAACCTTATCACTCTTAGGGATGTGATGGACTTTATCATCAAGTGCCTGGTAGAAATAGTTATTTCACCATCAGGTGGTAGTTTTGGTGCACAGGAGTTGTTTCACTCAGAACATAATTTTGCTTCGGGAATACAGAGTGACATTTTTCTTTCACTTATGTCCACTGGTATTTCTGTCTGTTTTGGTAGGAAACTGTTATTTACTGCAAGCCCAACTGTAGGTATAGCCCCCCCCGGGACCGCCCTATCCAAAAGAAAGAATTTCAGACTTCCTCAAGTAACTGCTCTCACTTAATGCTGCCATATCCACAATGTGGATGCACTATTAATGCTATTAATGCTGTCACCCAGTGCAGCGCACCATAGCAGGGATGAAACCAAGTGCAGCTCCAACATGGACCAAGTCCCAGCCAAACATGGCAAGCAATCTGTTCTGCATGCTTTTTTATATATTGGGGTCATCAGCAGAGGAACCCTGGGTAAACAAGGGGTTGAGTATGCAAACTCCACAGGCCCAGGAAAACCCCCACCTCAAGCGGGAATTGAACCCATGAGGAACCCCTTCTTGCTGTGAGGCAACAGTGTTAACCACTGAAAATTACCAGAAATTATGCAGTCGCGATTCCCACATCTGGGGAGTTTGCAGGGGTCAGCACAGCTGGAGTGCAATGGCCGAGCGTGGCCCTGGGTGAACCACTTTCTTGATCATGGTATCTCCACTGCCAGGTAAGTGTCTGACTTAGTAGTATTCAAAAATAAACATAAACTCCGGCTCTGCGAGAGTTGCCTGAGTTTCCGGCTCTGCGCGAGAGTCCCCCGTGTTTCTGGCTTCTATCCTGGCTCCTACCCCCGAGCGCCTCCGAGCTCCCCATGTCTCCTGGCTCCTAGCCCCGAGCGCCTCCGAGCTCCCCATGTCTCCTGACTCCAGGTTCCGAGCACCCTAAGTCTCCTTGCTGTGCCTCATAAGCCATGTCTGGCCAGGAACTGTCCGCGTTGGATCTGCACTTGGGTTGAAAGAATGCTGTTCTGGTGTCCTGTAAGGTCCTTATGTTCCATGTAGCAAGTCTGAGAGGTATGTTTCCTGTTTCATCCTGTTGTTGGAATGTCCTGACTGGTGCTGTTTCTTGTCCAGGCACTGTAGCTGAGTGGGACATTTTTAGGATTCATTTTTGAGGCTACTTCCCATTTGTGGTGATTAGTGCGGCCCCTAAATTTGGCTGTCCGGATGCACAGGGGTCTGTGCCAGATCAGTAGGTGGGCCTCTATGTCTCTGGGGTCCACTGCTGCTTCGAGATCCGCTGCCGATTAGCCTCAAAGCCGCAAAACGTCCAGTTACCGTGTGCCACCACAAGGAGGCTGGAGAGGACTCATGGAGGCGCTTTGTACCGGCATGGGGAGACTTGTGAATGAAGCTACTCCCCAGCTTACCTCAAGGGCTAGCCGGCAGCAGCGAGCCGTAAGTGAGAGTATGCAAGTATGCGGAAAATGAGCATGCAGTGTACCTTTACTCAAGGCCTACTGCACTAGTCGCATCACAGACACCCTGCGGTTACCCGCTGACACATGCACACGCCCATGCTAACACATGTAGCATGACAGTAGAAAGAAATTATTAAACCATTGCCATCAAAAGGTCCCTTTCGGGAAGAAATGATCATAACGCATGGTTGCAGGGAGATCAATACTTGCAAGCCCACCCTGTAAACACATGACATCCATTGGCTTGCAAAACTTCCACAGCGTTATGAGAATGTTAAGCGTTATCTGGGAACTATAATCCCTCCCCCACTGCTTTTGATAGAGTATGCTTTCCTGCGGAATGCTTTCTGATGCAATTCTGCTGTGATCAAATTAGCATGCAGCATGATTATAAGTCCCCCTGACGTGTTCGTGCAGACTTGTGAAGGGAACTGTGAAGCTGACAAGATGGGCACACAGATTAGATATGGTTGAATAGCAGAAATATCAAGCTCTCTTACAATGCTGATGATCCCTTGTTTGCTGTTTTGAGGTATGACACCTGCAGCTGCATTTGCTGTGTTGGCAATGTAAGGGAAAATGGCAGTCGTTAATTGCAGGAGCTTATGCTCGTTAAATTCTGCTCGTTAAATCAAGGAATCAAGATGCTAATTTGAAAGTGCACAAGAGCTGATGAAAAGGATGTCCCTTTAGTCCTGTCGGAAAGGCATGGCTGGCACACTTTCAGCCTCGTTCATGTGCGTGGTCCAGCTCGGATTAGAGGCGAGGGGCAGACAGAGCAGCCGTCCAGTGGCCTTACCCAGCATGCGACAATTGGTGTCCATTATAAACGCTCACTCCCCGGAGTTGAGTGATCTCATGCTCCCCGTCTGACCTGGTTCGCCTCAGTCACTTGACCTCCATGTGCCTTCCATCAAGCTTGCAAAAAAAAGCACTTATTGAGAGATGGAAAGGTAGGGGGGTGTGGGGGCGGAGGGACTTTGAGCTGTGAGCCACCGTGGGCAACATCATGATGGGTCAACCGGGCACAAAGTTAAGATTACCTTATCACTTCTAGCCCTATGTGCATCCTACCTTACTTCCAAGGGCCTTGTGGCTTGAAGCTGCAATGCAAATGCCTGTTGGAGAAAGAAGTATCTCTCCCAAGCAACTGGCTGCACATTGATGGAATTAGTGAAGGTTTTGTGCTATGTCCTTTTCCTCTCTATGTCACAAATACCTTCACAAATGGGTGCAAAGACACCAAGAAAATGATAGAGACTATTGTCTCCGGTGCTCCTTTTTGGCTGTTTTCTTTCTTCCTTTTCTTTTTTTTCTGAGTTGACAGGCAGAGAACCAGGCTGGTATCATTAGCATTGACATTAGCAGATGCTAGCGCAAGTCTCAGAACTACAAAGACTCCCGGGTTCAAAGCCGTCCTAGCTGGATAAACAGATCCCCTGGAAAGGAGAGGGAGAGTTTTTAAAAAAAAATAAAAAAAACTCCTTGCTCTGTGTGCCTGCTATGCATTATGATCATACATTCCCTATCTCACACTCACTACCGAAAATCGTCTCAGTGCAGTAGTAATCATTCATTTAGATACTATCCAGCGGTCTGTCCTTTGGGAGTTTAGGGCATGGAATTCTATTAAGATCCCTTACTGAGGCCCGTGTTCCTGAATGCATGCCGGTCCATTCAAGCCAGCAGTGGAACCGGGGGATATCTGATATTAATATTGTATGTGCATATCTGTTACTCAACAGTTAATGACAAAAACCCGTCTTTGTCCCTCTCTGATTATGACTGGGATGCCAGAGTGAAATTCACAGTGGACAATGGGTGATGATGAGTGACAGCCTTGAGATGAATTATCATGTGTGGAAGAGTGATTCACACTAGGCCATTTGGGAGAACAGGGAGCTTCACTCCGGTTCCCCCAAAACCCTGCATCTCTGGTTAAGTTGGACTGTAATTGGGGTTTTAAAAAAAAAGACTTTTTAAATGTTTTTCTGCCAGCAGGGCTTCTTACATACATCTCCACGGTAGCTAATTGTATTATTTTTAACTTGTGATGTTTATAGCTCTGATTTAGTGTTCATGTGGCATGGAAAAAACATAATAATGACTTTAATGAGATAAATAAGGACGATAATTATGTTACTGAGGCTAACACAGAATGGAAAGCGAGAGATGTTGGCCGGAAAGGTTGTTGGAGAGGTTTTAAGTTACGTCCAAAGTGCCTGAAGAAACGGGGGTCTAAGCCCTGGTTAGATAAAGCCAATAACACACGTGTTAGGCAATCCCTTCTGTTTCTTTGAGTTCAGAATTTACCTATCAAATGCCCTTTTCATCCACCACGACTGTTATACCTGCACCAGTGGCACTGCCCTATGGAATATGATTCGCATTGGAGCTGCGTGTACAGAGGGAGTCTAATGGGCCATAGAGGTGTAGACTATTTATCTTCAGTCCTGGAATGTAATGACTAAGACTGCACTATTGAGCTGGCCTGCAGGGCTGAGGGATTTCATTAACAGGCACATGGTGTGGGCCATTTAACTTCTTTATTAGGGCTTTGTAGCTGCCTTATTGTTCACAGCCCAGCAAACAGCTGTTTACTTATATATTTATTTATGTAACATCCAGGAATCAAATGTTGTGCTCTGGCCAGTAATGCACAGCGATACGATTCAGTGCAGACTTCCAGATCAATGATTTGCACGCTCAGCTCTCTGGTACACCCTGAATAAGGTACACCCTAATTCTACACCCTGAATAAGGTATCTGGTTTATTTTAAATGCATCTGTAAGTATACATTGCAATGACAAAAACAAACAAGAATTTTTTTGTACTTTTTTTGTGTATTGCACAAAAAATGTTGTCTGTGTATTGTACTCTGAGTAACAATGACATTTGTAACTCTATCACAAAGTTCACTTTGCCCTATAAAAAGCATCACAAATATGTATCCCCTAACATTGGAATTCAATGTGTGCAACACATCAAGCTTAGCAGCACATTGAAACACCGATCAGCGAGCCCAGAGAATTCCACCGGTGATTATCAGTTTTCCGCTCGTGCTTTCTGCATGGTCTCATTGGACCACTGTCTATATGCGAGTGCACATGAAATCATCAGGCAATTCCTTTTACCAAGGTGATGGGCGACGTGTCTGACGTTGACGTTCACATCAGATCCTTGCAAACACACCGGCAGCACAAATTAGGAGTCAGCAGATGGACTGAACCATGCAGTGGACAGGGCCCAGGACATGGTAGGTCATGATCAATCGACCATCTTTGGTTGGCTGTAGCTTTCATTCAATCCTACAGATGTCATCAGCTTTTCAAACCCGCTAAATTATTATAAGCTTCTTTTGAAGGGTGCCTAGTTAGTCCGTAGTCATAACCATTCCAGGTTTCCAACATTGGAAAAAGGCTGTTTGGGAAAATTGTCAACTGCAAACAAAGCAATTGAAATGCTTAGCCATAAACTGCAGGTAGGTTAACAAGTAGCTGAATCGCCAAATGCACATATGCTGTTTGAAACTGTATTTAGCTCCCTAGTTGTGGTTTTAGAGAAGTGCTCGGGCGTGTATACATTGTGTGTAGTAAACCCCGGTTTTTCTGTCCAGTCTGCACAGTCAACATTGGCTTCTGATAGCCTGGCAACAGTACCCCCTGTTAATAGTAATCGAGGGCAGCAAACAAATAATTAGGGAAATGACTAATGCAGTTCCAACCGCTGGGGATACGTGGAGGGAGTGGGAAAATATGGATGGGAGGAATTAACAGAGCCAGGTTTCGAAATTCCAAGGAGAGAAGGAACCCCGACTGTACTGTCTCTAACAGTCCCTAACCCTTTCAAGTAGTGTGGAATCGTCTTCCTTCTAATCTGCAGGATTCGATCAATGAAGCCCAATACAATTGACCAGTATGCTTGGCGGGGGGGCGCCAGGCACGGTGAGGGGTCGAGACAGCATGCAGCTGGAGTGTGTGGTATTTTGCCAAAGCCGCATTATGATATGGACAAGCGCTCCAATGCTTAAGCCTGGGTAAGGCTCGACTGAAACGCCAGCCCTTCACACAAGTGAGAGTGGCTAAGCCACTTATATACTTGCTGTACAGACAATGCGCTTCAGACGGCTCAGTGGAATGTACATCATTTGAGAGAAAAGGAAAAGCTTAGTATCTCTCTGATTGTATTACCACACGTATCCCTCATCCTCATGCTAAGTAGGGGGAGAGGAGCCACGCTAATACCGCCCATCCATCACCATGTTATTAAACGGCAATTGCTGCTGGAGAGTGGGGCCCAATGTGATTGCAGTCACTTAAAAAACAAAGCAAACTCGTGGCCATTGAAATAATGGGATGCGCAATATTCCGCCGCACAAAAGATGCATTAGCGCTGTAAATGGGGGAGGCGGGTGCCTGTGCTGCAAACGCACTTTAAGTGCCATACAATTTGCGCTGTGCCTCCCCGCCTTTGTCCGGGGTGGGAAGCTGAAACAACCGTAACGTCCGGGCTCACCCCTCGGCCGTGGCATCAGCCTCCGTGACGCTGAAGCCCCAGCGATTGTTTCGCGAGGCATCAGCGAGGCCCCGATTACATCTTCATTTCCCATCGCTGTGGGGACCAAGACGGCGGCGACAGCTGCAATTAACTCTTGGTGCCCGACGGAGAGCAGCTGAGGATTGTCAGTAATTAACGACTGTCTTCTGGAGTCTCAACATTCTGCTCCAAGCGGCCTCTTTCGGGGGATATAGGAACCACCAAAATGTGGGCTCCAACATGCCAAAAATTAGAATTGGTTATAAAATCTTTTTGGGGGCCTTAAAAAAAAAAGTGTATATATATATATATATTCTATAGGGCACATCCTAATTAACTTTAGGACTAGAAGGGAGGGCAGTGTAGGATTAGATACCAAAATTCATTTATCAGGCATTGATTTCTTGGCGTGGGTATCGCATTTGTTTCTGTTGAACTGTATTTGTATATCTGCACAATATGTCCAACAACATACCGGCCGGGAGTTTCCCTAGCATGTTATGCAGAACATCTGTTGCTATTCACCTGCTGTGAATCCTCCCTCAGTCCACAAAAGCGTCTTCGAGGGAGGCAGTTTTTGAAAGGTAGGCAATTTTTCCTTTGTAATCTTGATAATTCGATTCAACAAAAAAGTATACGGCACATAAGTCAAGTTTTCTTTTCAGTCTTTTCTGGAGTTTCTCTTCTTACTGAAAATTCAGCAGCGCTTTGGTTCAGGAGAATAATCTGGCCTTGTAATGCGACAACAAGTCTGAGGTAGTTGATTACAAGCCGCCATGTTTTGCATTTCTGTCGGTCTGTTGTGTGAAACTCATGCAACTTAACGACAGCTACACTGGTTATAAGAAATGGAACAAACTCTGCATTGTGAAAATTGTGGCCTAATCCTTGCTTATAACTACAGGGTCCTCTCCTTGATCCCAGTCAGTGGAGATAAAAAGCACCTGCTACATTTTCCTCTGTCTGCTTTCATTTCCAATTGTCGGTGGTGTCAGTTGAGAAAATTTGCATTACCGCTGTGGCTCGACTTTAAAATGTCACATTGTCTGCGGCCTCCGATTACGGTGCTTATGTCGAAGAAAAGGCGAATGGGGCAGGCTGGCTGGGATTTTGCTCCGATTGTCTGGATTTTTACATTTCTCAGCATTCCCATCTGAGAAAAAATGGCATAGTTTGGAATGTATGTTCAGCGTTGCCACGGAACCCTTCTCCCTTTGACTTATGTGCTAAAAAACTATTTCTCTTTTTCTTCCGCAAGATACGGAAGGATCCACTGGCTTTTTGATGGATTTATTTGCCTGATATCTGATAAGTCCTCAGTTTGGAGCAGGATGTTTAATACTAGCCTACAGGGAAACCTGTGGACAGCATAAGAACTATGTGAAGAAATATATATTTCTACATTTTGTCTCCCATATTTTGATTTAGATTTTATTTAATTTTAATAACAGCTTTTTAAAAACGAATGACTAAATCCTAATGTCCTTTGTCATATTTTCAGGTTTAACTTAATCTGAAAGTGTTAGTGTAGTCAGCCTTCAGTCAATTGGTGTTTATTGGTCTGCTTTTTCCGTGGTGTTTAACTGCTTATATGCTCAGTGTAATTGGCCTCTGTTGAAAGGTGCTGGTTAAAAATGGGAGGTAAAAAAACCATTGCAACACAATGGATAGGGGCAATGGCTCATAGTGTGCCCAGCATACAGCCTTGTAAAGACTTTCTACATATTACACATGTCCGCTGCAATCTTGTTCTGGGCACCATTATGCTGTTAAAGGTTTAAAAACAAGTACTAAGTCAATACTAAGGCATTGTATGTGGGGTGGAAATTAAGGATTTGTACGATCAACGTTTCGATAAACAGAATCTGTTTGACATCCAATTAGGGGAATGGGTTTGATCAATCCGTTTGCCAGTTATTTAGCTTCTCATAATTGATTTAAAATCATGGCACACGGTCCTAGAGCCCAATATACAATGGTTTGATCATCTCCTACATCTAACATTGAATGTGTTTAAAAGCGTTCACACGCACGATTTTCAGATATTATGTGAGAATGACGTAAGTACAGTCGTAACATAGCACCATGACTGATATATGACTCACAGGCATTGTTTATCTGAGAAAAGCAGCAAAAGCCACTCCTTTCCTCAGAACGTGGGGAGACAGGGAGTCACAGGGTCATTTGGAAACGGTCCTATTAGGACTGTTTAAACAAAAAAGGCTTTGACATGAACACATACCCTAAGCTCAGTATCTTCTTTCGTACCTCAGTACAATGTTCCCAAGAGCTTGTACCACACAAGTCATACTTCCACAGTGACACACACCGTAACGAGAAGCTCTGCCCTTCACAGAGAGAGGTACCACAACTATCGAGGCTGTTGTTTTTATTTTATTAAAGAATGCTAATTCTCTTTTCTCTGATATCTAGTCTAAAACTTCCAAATTGTATTCCGCCTCCTCAACTCCTGTCTAAAGGCTTTTTTTGTGTGCTGTTGATGGGAAATTGGTGCCGGGGTGCTCCAGGGAACTGGGAGTTGTGAAAATCTCCCCGTTGGCACTGGCGAACACAGAGACAAACAAATGAGGAGCTGTGAGTCGTTTGAAGCCTGCCAGGAGTGAAATGAAAAGGGGGAGGTTTGGGGGAGAGGGGGCCAGCTGGTCCCCCGGGGGAGCTGTCATCGAAGGAGACTGCGCGATGGTGCCTGGCGCCCGGACCTGAAGCTCTAATTGGCGACGCAGCACCACTGTCACGCTCTCCACCCGCTCCATCCTGCGTTGCGCTTGAGTTTGTTACACCGCTAAACACATGTGTTAACCAAGGGGATGCCCCTCCAGAGAAAGGATGGGGTACAGGACAGATTCAAGCCTTATTGGATGTTTGGCAGCAGTCACTACATTCCAAACTTAACCAGTATGTTCCCCCACCCCCCCGGTTCTCACTTTATTTTGGCGTGCCTCCAACCTATTCTGAGAGGACGGCGGGGGTCGCTTTTGGCCATCAGCATCAATTAAGTCGGGAAGGCTGACCTGGTGGAACGGAGCCAGAAATATGCCACCAATTGAATATAAAAAAGAAGAATTTCCTATCTGATCCTAATTCTGTTAGGTAAGACAGATCTTTCAAGAATCCGTCCGTTTGGCGGCTCCCAGGAAAAAGTCAGGTGATGGAGACTTTGCATAGTTTCATACCACCATCAGAGTCCTGGCTACCGTGGGAACAGAGGATGTAATGAGAATTTGCTGGCTCTCCTCCCTGGTGGGCAGTTTTTCATGGTTGTGAATATGTGCGTAAGTCCCCCTGCCTAATAACATTTGCCACGTTTCCACAGTGCATAAATTCCTATTGTTTTACTGAGCGATTCCACAGTCAGGCTCAATTTATTGTCCCCTGTTCTGTCTTTAGCCACTGTGTTTTTCATCTGATCTCTTTAGAGTCCTTCCTCCTCTGACAGCTAAAGCTTCCACAACCAAATGGCTCACAGACACTTCATTTGGCTCCCCTCCAATCTGATGGCATCGTCTTGGACGGGTCCCCTTTTTTCAAGGTCTAAATCTGAAATATCTTTCTTTTTTTAATATCATTTCTGTGCTCAAAGCTTTGCCTTTACTGATGCTATCAGAAGAACAGAGCATGACGACCCGGGCTTGTCAGAATGCAATCTAGGTTTGTTTTAGTTTTTTACCTCGTAGTAAACAGAATGAGAATTGTTATCACTGTGTGGGAGATGGCAGCCACGGGCCATCAATGTTTACCTGGCTGTCTGAGGGGTCTTTTTTCCTCAGCGGGTGGAGTCCAGAACAGTTGTATCAGTTTCACTCCAGACATAAAATACTGCTGAATTACGGAAAGGTGTCATTACAGTGTCAATAGGAGTTATTCATCCACACCATGGGCTGTGAGTATTTTTAATGACGAATGTAAAACCTTTACGACCTCCATTTCCATCTGCAGCCAAAAGCTGTGCGAAGTTTATTCTCCAGCGTAAGGAAATACTATATAAATAATTCACATTTAACAGGGATCGCACGAAAATGATAGGATTATATTTTTTATTCATCAGCCAACATATGCTTGGTAAAAAAAAAAAAAAAAAACAGTAACATTGAACAAAAGAATCAATAAATGAACAAAGAATATGTGAAAAATTATGAATGGATGAAAGTATTCAAATCTGCCAAGAGTCGAGGTAATACATCAGGGTGTTGGTAGCATGTTTTGCCGTATCATTACCTACATTTTTATCTGTATAATTCAAGGCATGTAAAATGAACCAGACTGCTGAAATGTCTCCAGAATGTCTAGATATGCGAGTCCAGTCGCCGGATTGTTGTTATGCTTCCCATGCAAAGTCTGTGGTCTATCTGCACAATAGGCCTGTGGTCACAAAACATGGCTGAAGGAGGGCAAAGTTAGCTTGTTAGCTCTTTAATTTTCCCTTGGCCAAAAAGATTGCTTTTTATCTTAGTTTTTTATTAGATTTTTTGGCTTGACTGCGAACAGTGTGGGATCACCTGCTGATTGGCGTCCTGGCTATGCAGATGCCTGCTGTCTGTACTAAGGGGCAGTCTTGCCCCTGTGGGGGTGGGGCGGGTGGTTGGTATTTCACACCAGAATAACAAGGCCCCTCTGGTGACAGCAGAGCCACAGGAGAATGTAGACAAACAGACAGACTAACAGACAGACATACAGAAATACAGACATACAGACAGACAGATAGATAGATAGATAGATAGATAGATAGACAGACAGACAGACAGACAGACAGACAGACAGACAGATAGATAGATAGATAGATAGATAGATAGATAGATAGATA
>JAOYSI010072382.1:0-21601 GCA_025775065.1 Hiodon alosoides
TTACATAGATGATGTCTTTGATGTATTTTTTGTCTTCTGCATCAGTGCGTCAGCAGAAAACAACTATAATTAGATTTCCAATCAATCGTTTTCCAAAAGAAGAACCACAAGTTCAGCAACAGATGGTATGGCCTTTACAGAGCCCTAATCTCAACATTGAGGCTGTCTGGGGTTACCTGGACAGACAGAAGCAAGCAAGACAGCCGTCTTTAGAAGACCTGTGGCAAGTTCTCCAAGATGCTTGGAAAAATCTACCTGCTGATTGTCTTATAAACTGCACGACAGTGTATCCAAGAGAATTGATGCAGGTTTAAAGGCAAAGGCTGGTCACATACATCATTTTAGATTTTTTGTTTTTTTACTGTTTACTGCACTTTCATATTAGAAACTTTCCATTTCATTACTTTTTGAAAGCATATTCGCCTTACAGAAGTTTTTTAAATGTGCCTAAGACATGTGCCTCAGTACTGTATATCTGTCAGAAATTTTTTTTTTTTTTCAGGACCTAGACATAAAATTAGTTTGACACCCTGGGTTTGTGTCATGTTTTTTTAAATATATATTTTAAGATAAGTGTCTGAAATAGGCATGGCCAAATTTGTCTTTTTTGAACGAATTAGCCTTGAAGTTTTCAGAAAAGCTCCTTAGAGTTTGGCAGTTTTTTGGCAAAGTTTGAAAAGATGCACAAGTTAAAATGCATTCTTTTTTCAATAGACACAAAGTGCTTTAAAATACAGACCCTCAAATACCCTCATATCATTCCTCATGTTAGAAGAAAAATTTAAACCACGGAGTTACAATTGTACTGTCAACGCATATTTTGAAAATGGAAAAAGTAACTGGAAGCCAAAAATATAAAAGTCCAATGCACCATTCTATTAAAACACTGTTGGGTATCAAATTGGTCGCTGTATAACCTCTAGAACAGCTTGGCTCTATTGTTGGTCATCTGGGATTTTTGCATATGTAAAGCAAAAAGTTAAAATGATGCCAACCACATTATCTGACTATAGAAATGTTAGATTCCGCAAAGGCAATATGCAGTGAGATGGCCTTTACATGACAGGCAAACATCAACACAGCAGCCTGTTCTTACATGAAAACATGCTAATTTAGCTACACCCACGGCTAAAGGACAGCTCAAACAAAACAGCGAGGTATGATTTGAAAGTCCAGGGGTCCTTTAGACATATTGAGTTTTTTGTCACTGCTCTATTTTGGGGAATCCAGCCTATAATTTGTCTCTGCAGCCCACCCGCTGGTGATTACTGCCACCTCTCCCATACCGCGTTGTCGCACCCTCTTATCTCGCTCTTGCAGTGTGTGTGTTTGCCTATGTGTATTTCATCATAAATTAGGAATATGTTTTGCACCAAGACTGACTTTAAATGCCTTATTTTCCTTTCTTCCTTTCCTTCTGAGTCGGAATATATTTTTTTCAATTATTTCAGATTTTCAGTGTACTTAGTCTTTTTTTTCTGTTGAAACATAATGTTACTGTCTGTCAACAACATTTATTTAGAATTTTTTTCATCCCTTCAGTTGTTTATTTGTTTGCTTGCTTCAGTTATGCTTTGCATTAAGAGAGGAATGCGATAAATCACTGTCATTATGGGCAGGAAGTGATAAGATTCGGGGCGAGTACCCATGCGAAGCGGGCTCAGAGAGCGATATCGCTGTCACGACAGCTGCTGATCCTCAGGTTTTGTGGCACTTAGAGGAAGTTTTCGTCATGAAACTGCAACCCTGCCATAAGTACAACACCTCGACAGTGTTGAGGAAGAATCACATTTTTCCAGCTGATGCACACCTCCGTCGCTACTGACAGCATGCTACTTGTTTCATATCTTTCACATCACATATCTCTTTTCAAAGAAATACACAAATGGATCCAAACACATTACACCACACACATCATACACCTTTACCCATGTCCAGGACACTGGTCACCTCCAGTAGACGCAGAGCGGGGGACCACGGGCACCTGTTCTCTTGGCTTACATGGTTTTCAGGGCAGGTAGCCCTTGCAAGTTTTGTCTGTGTCAGGAAGAATACAGCGAGTTAAGAGGCTTAAAGATAACAGCTACCCAAAAGCACCATTAGTGAGAATGTGTTCATCTTCCCCTGTGGGATTGTTGAAGGGTTTTTTCTTGGCCAGTGAATCTGGGTAATGAAGTCATTTACTTATTCATTTATTTTTCTTTTGTTTGGCTGTATCCTCGGATAACCGCTGTAGACTCAAGAATTTGGATTTTGAGTGGGAATTAATCCTTCGACCCCTACACTTAATTCAAGGCTACGCCACAGGGAGGACAGCAACAGTTCAAACTATTTTAAAATTATTTGTTTGCTTAGCCAAAGAAACACTCTCTAGTGATTCATACGATTCGATATCTATTGGATCAGCTCAAAGTCAATTTGAACTTTAAACTTGTGAAATTAACCACCGATCCTGGAATCTCCTGCGCAACCCACGCCATCATCTTGCCAGCAAACTCCGGAATGACAACGCTATTACCGTCAAATAGTCAGTGCAAAGAACTGGCTGATGAGTATTTCAGCAGTTTGCGCTAGCTTAGCTTATTGCGAAGTTTCGGCTTTGGCTGGTGGCTGGCTCTGCTTCAGCAGAATGGAAACAGTGGTTCAGGAAGATCATACTGGGGGTGAAAAGACATGCGAGCGTCTGTCTGCCTCTGCCTTTCCATTTTCACTGTGAAATGCCTGCACAATGGACCCCCTAACGGTTCCCTCTTTGCAGGGCCCCAGAAACAGCCAACTGTGCAGGTGCCAACGACATGCCTTTACACCCCTGTTGTTAGCGTCTGTCACTGCAGGAAGACGATGCACAGCACTTACAGGACAGCAGACTATAAAAAGCCAGCTAATGAATGGGAAATTAGGCAGACTCTCAAATTCCTCCATCCGGTGTTTGAGGCCGTACCCCAGCAGGATTCCTCTCTTGACTAATTCTTTATGGTGTTTGGAGAGCTCAATGGTGGATTGGCAGCGATTAAACTCGCAGGAGTTGGACTTTTTTTTACATTTAATTTTTGACCTACAATATTTATGCATACACATGCTGTGTCTCTTTGGAGTCCCCTCCACTCCTCGGGGGTGAAATTAACACAATTAAATTGCCAAGAGAGATAAGCAGAAAAGTAAAATGACTCCTGCTTGCACCCTTAATCATGCCAGGATGCTGAAGAGGCTGACCCCCTGTTGACAGCAAAAGATTTGCATGACTTTGTTGCTGTTGCCTCCACCATGCAGTGCCAGCGTAGGCACACAGACACACAAGCACATGCACACACACACTCACACACACACACACTCTCTCTCCAGGATGAGTGGAGTTGGTTTGTTTACATCCCCGTGCAGTAACGCATGCCGAACCTTTGCCCCTCCACTGCATCTCTCCTCTCCCTCTGTTGTGCCATAGTGGCTGCTGAAGCCAGGCCTTCCGGACAAAAAGGAACCCCCTGTCACCCCTGCGTGTGTCACCACGCGCTCTCCCCCGCCTCATCTCATATTTTAATCATCAACAAAAGAAATTTCTCATCCTCTTAGGTTTTTATAATCCTGGAGTTTTATTGAAATATAACATTATGTTAACAGTTAGGATAATTATTTAGCATTGGCCTTGGTTCGCCTTGGTTTTTTTTTTAAAGGATATGAGGAATATTACTCCATTTAAGCCATTGAAACAAGCTCAGTAGTACCCAGAAAAGTATTATTTTGTTTAAGTCTTTAAACTTACGATGGAATTTATCCTCCTAGTCAGAGAAATGCAATGCATGAATGACAATCAATTTTCATACAAGGTTATGTGATTACTCAAATGCTTCAGGTGTATTGATTTGAATTGCCTTAGTGATCGTATTCACAGGATTGGAAGTAGTTTGGGAGTGTAGCTGTATGGCCTACAAAATGTTTATAATATCATTAACAATTAATTTAGTATAGTATATGACCATTATGAAAAGATAAAGTATTTGCAAAATATTTCGTTTACACTATTACTTATTTCGAATTCTCAAAATAAATAATACTGTATTGCCCATTTATACAGTTTTAGAGTTAAAAAAAATACCTTATTAAACTATGAAACTGAATTCTGTATATAATTAGCATACAATTGGACTGTATGATTTCTGGCACAGAGCCACATTGCTTTTAACCTCAGAGAAAAACATAAACAAATCTAATTGGTGCAGCAGAAATCAGTAAGTAATCAGTAAGTATTTCAGAGTAATCCTGTCAAATTTGAGAATAAAATGCTCTTAAATATCAATTTGGCAAATTCAGGACATAGTGTGTAATGGTTACTTTTTTTTTTTTTTTTAAAGGATCCTTTCTGGAAGTTTTTATATGAAAGATCCACAAGGTTAAGACCAGGGGAAATGCAGACATGTGTTAAAAATCCACACACTCAGTTGCTCAATCAATCAGTCCTCACTTACTATAATGCCAATACACACGAGTAACCAAGCAGCCTGCTTACGTCTTAAATATCTGTTGAGTTGAGGGGATTACAATAATGTGACCGGTTATGGTCACTACAGAATAATGTCCGACTCCGCCACCTGGTGGAAATATGGAGCACCAGGCCTGCTGAAGATAAATTGGAACAGATTCTAAAATCCAGGATCCACACATTAAGTAGTACAATAAAGGTAAGACATTATATGCCTGCAAAAGTTTCATGATATACATGACATAAAAAACACTAAATAAAAAATAAATAAATATATATATATATATATATATATATATATATTTTTTTTTTTTTTTTTTTAAACACAATAAAATTCCCATTGCTCATTCCCTCCCTCCCCTGTCTGTGTCGTAAGTGGTTGGACCCACTGCTGTAGATCACGGTCTTGTCTAAGGTGAACCGTCTGCGGCACAGCACACAGGCGAGGAGCTGGAAGGCAAAATTACTAACAATCTTCAACTGTAGAATGGGATCCGATTCGGTGGCCGGAAACCGTCTGAATACGTACTTACCTCTTCATAAGCAAACACACATGCATTTAATGCCGTCCTCTGTTTTAGGAATCCAAACTGCTCGCTAGTGAAGCAATTTATTCTAAAACGGAAGGAACTCTTGGCCCTCCAGTACAGGGATCGCCCTCCCCGTCCAGGGAGAGTAATAATTACAACAGCAAGAATGCTTTGTTTATTGTTACATCTCTTAATTATCAGCAACTGAGTGAGGTTCTTATCAAGTAAACATGGCAGTGGGTGTGACCCCAATGGCTACCCATCTTTCTGGGCTGGACTGGGTGTTTCCAGGCTGCATGCCATAGCTTATTAATGTTGAGTATATTTTGCCTTGTTTTAGCAGGGAAAATACTTTCACAAAGCCTTGGAAACTGTTGCTTTGAAGGACTGTCTGTATGATGTTTTTTTTTTTCTGTGTGTGTGTGTGTGTGTGTGTGTGTGTGTGTGTGTGTGTGTGTGTGTGTGTGTGTGTGTGATACATTGTGTTAATTGTTATGATACCCTCTTGGTTATTATCTTTCCGTACAGGCAGGTAACTCACACTGTGTTGTTAATCGCCATCACGTTGAGGACAGCTCCCGGAGGGGCTCTCCGGGGAAGGAGAATATGGTTCCTCCCACGCCACTGCCAAACCCCCAATACGGTCCCTGGGGCACTCAATTATTCACGCCCAGGTCCATTGGAGCGAGGCCATTTGGACATCAGTAGTGCTCTATGGTCGCACCCAAATCAAAGCCAGTAGAAAACTCCTGTTCTGTATTCTAATGGATGGAGCATCACAACTCTGGTTCAATTTCTGGAAAGCAGAGCTCAGGAGTATTTCTTTGAAATCCCTGCCGCTCCTCTGATGTCTATCCAGTCACTAGTCTGCTCGCCTTACATAACAAGTAGCTGAGCGTAAGGATGGGGGCGAGGGGGTAGAGAAGCTGAGCTGGAGGTGGAAAGGGGAAGGGTGGGCTAAGGAGGAGAGAGGTGCTCCACAGTGAGGAAGGCGGAGGGTTCATGTTTGGAGTGTGGCATTGAATTTTCTGGAGAAGACACAATGTCCAGGAGCCATTATTTATTTTCTGATTCAAGCGCTGACAGCGCTGGCCGCTTTCTGAGAGTCAAAACTGCGTGTCTGCGTATCAATGTACATGCAAGCTTTTGCAGGGTGGTGGGAATAAATGAAATATGCATATTAGCAGGTAATTTAGATTCGCTGTCAGAAAGTTGTACGGATTATAAATAAACATGAAAAGGCACGGGCACTCTGCGCTCTTGAGTGACAGGGTTTCTAATTAATGTGAGTCACCGTGAATAAATTAACCTAAATAAGTGGAGCTATGTTCTTGCCAGATACAGGGTCCACTTCATTCACAAGTTAGCTAACCGGGGAAGGCAGGACTTTTGTAACCCAATAGAGTGGTGCAGGCTGGAGTGACATAAATGTAGCAGTCCTGAGGCAGAGGTAACTACAATGTAACAGCCCTGAAGCAAGAGTAAAATAAATGTAATGGGCCTGAGGTAACAGCAGCGTAACAGTACTGAGACTGAGGTAACAGAAATTCAACAGTACTGAGGCTGAGGTAACAGCAATGTTACAGCCTTGAAATGCTGCTACCAACCCCTCAGATGGGTGGGTGGTATCTGAGGTCAGGTATGCTGTGACAAATACCAAGGAAACAATGACTCGGTATGTGCACTTAGGATAACGCTACATAGATCACGTTGATGAAAGATCAAGTCATATTAAAATTATTCTTGCAGCCAAGAAAATATGATAATTTATAGAGATCACTTAATCTGCTTGTCATGAGCAAAGAAATAATAACTTTATAGCTAACCCTAACCCTAACCCTAACCAAATGCCAACATGCCAAAAACGAGATCCTCACCATTTACCAGAATGTTCCCCAGAATCTGATGTAGTTGATCAAAGGGGAAAAGATGGCAGCTAGAGGGGCTGTCATCACCATTGCTAAGATGGTTATATTGTTCTAATTAAAGGGCACCATTAACGACCAGACAACCAAATTAACACAAATGGCACACATTTGTTTGTTATGCAGAATAAAAAAATAATTATAATCATAGATCATGGTGACAGAAAAACATTTTTAACAGTGAATTAAATATCAGATTAAGATGGATAATTTGTCTTTATTATGAGTTGAAAAGTATAATCATGTAAAAGCTACATGCAATGCTATTTGAAATTAAAGTTTTTAATATTGGAAAAAAATATTTTGGTTACAATAATATAATGTAATTTTTTTTATTATTTGGACACTGCAAACACTAAATGGTGGAAAACTGAAAGGAACACATGTACAACAGCAATTGCTGTCACATGGACACAGTCTATTGGCTGCAAGGACATTCTTTGGAGATTTTCTCTGCATAGAGATTGACTGATGCAATGTGAAAACAACCCAGTTAAACTGTAATGTCAGCCTAGGTATAGCTACGGGAGCAAATCTAAAGTGCAAATAAATGTTTTTATGAAGCTTTACGAGTATTTAGCAGTAAAGCTTTGTTTCTGATATTGTTTGTGTCTGGGCTCTTCTAAAGTTGTGTCTGGGCCCCTCTAAAGTTCCCTACAACAAATGTACATTTCTTTTATTTAAGCCTTTAAAGTTAGCATAGTTTCTTGGGTTATGAGCAGATAGCAGCACCCTTTGGTGAATTCCTGGCATGGTCCTTTTCATGCGCCCCCTTTGAGTCTCATCAACTTAAGTTTGCTGCTGAAGCTCAGGTCTTTTGTTAGTGGAAATTGGCACTCATAGGTCCATGCAGCTTGGGATTTAACACAAAATCTAAATCAGACAGAGAGAACGATTACATTTAGCCTTCTGCTGAACAGAGGTTTCTAAGGCTGCCATATCCAGGTTAAATCAATAACCAGTCTGGCTGGCAGAATTTATTGTCCTTCAGGCAACACAGGAAAGCTTAGCAGTAATTTCTGCTGTTTCAACTATTTAGGGAGTCCCTGAAAAAACAAAGTACAGTGGCTCAGAGCAGAGTCCTGCTGGTCTCATGGAAGACTGTTCTCTTAGCCAGGCAGACTCTGGGCTGAATTATGGCAGCTTAATAACTGTCTTGGTGAAGGAGAAATGGGTTATGTTCTCTGAAGTCTACCATGTTTGTTCATTGGAACACAAACACTGATGCCTCAACTATTTTATTCAACCATCCACTAGTGAATCACTGAAACTGCTATCCTTTATAAGCAAGATTGGCTTACAGACAAGTGGAGTTTATATGCCAAACAGTTTAAAATATCCATCAACTATAAGAGAAAGGAAAAATGTGTGCGTTCATAACAATAACCCAAACAAACGCATCCAGATGATTTAGTCCATAGTGGATGTAGTTGAAATTTTACAAAGACAAAAGTAGCTCCACTACATACCAAAGGACACTTTGATTAAAACATGGGCATACATCTCCCTGAGTCTGAAAATCAAACACACGCTCGCCCATAACATGTTGCCCTTTTGATGTTGAAAGCTTAATGGGAAGGCCAATAATAATGAAGCTCTCTGTATTTTCAGTCATTTCCTGTATGACCTAAATGCTTTAAAAGCCATTTTATTTTTCCAGACAGTGTTTGTTTATAAAGCCGTGTTCCAAGATACCATTGTGTTAAAAAAATTTCAATGCCTCACATTGTCCGCAATCACCGCCCTTTCCTCCTTCTATCTTCGATAACCTTCAAAGGTCAACTGCCATTCACGATGCAACTGGTTTTAGTATTTTGTCAGAGGAATGTAACAATTTGCATGTTTCTTGTTTAAGTCTTACAGTCAGTTAACCCTTTAGACACCAAACAGATCAATTCATTTTCACATTCATTGCAGCTGAGACGCTTGAAATGAGAAGAATATGTTCACCCCTTCTTAAAAGCTTGCCCTGTTATTCGTCTTTCCTTCTGCACAAAAACTATACACTCTGAAAACTCAAATTGTGTCCGTTCATTTTGATTTTGGTTGATGATGTGTTGATATGAGGATGTGAGGATTGTGCTTTAACACTGCTGTGTTTGTCTGGAGAGAAGAAACTGCAGAAGCTGAAGAATGTCTCTGTAAATATTCAATGGTCTCAATGGTTTTGGCTCCGTGCTTTCCAGTCCCCGTTTCATAACTTTTGCATGTTTTTTCCCCAGGCTATGATTTCCCTCTTATCATGTTAGCATCTCCAGATAGGCCCTACGTCCCTTGTGGACTATTGTTTGACTAACTAGTGCTACATAAATGTATTTTGCCTATATTGACATTTCACCATGCGTTTTAAACTTGTTGGTTGCGACATATTTGTTTTTTTGTGATCTAAATTTTATGGGATATTGTTCAGTTTTAGTTTTAGTTTAGTTTAGTTTCCCTTACCAGTGACATTGATGTGGGCAGTGAAATGCAGAGGTAAAATGAAGTAGTGTGACAGTATGGATTACAAACCAAAGTTTGCAAGGACGAATGGAATGAGTTCAAATCTTAAAAGTAAGACATCCTCTTCTGTCAAAACTAATTGATTTTAGCACGGTTGCCTGATTTTATTTTCATCAGGCAGTCTTTACCACAGTGTTGCCTGGAGCAGGCGCACAGGGTTAAATTCTCAGCCAGACGGCCCTTGATGATGAATGCATGCAAATCACTGGGCACACGGTGAATGAGATTCTCCCGCCTTGGCAAAAAGGTGAAGGACAGGCTGCCTTGCTTCCTGTGGGGTCACTGCGGGAACCAGTTCCCAACTCAATCCATGTGTGGCACCTCCCTTTGCCCATGCCCAACTTCCTTGGGCCAAGGTCAGATATGGAAAACGAAAGGCCAAGTGCTGACCACAGAGTTGTAGCCAATAGCCAAAAAGAGAGGAGCAATTTGCAATTATTTGATTTGCAATTATTTCAGTCCATTAATGACGCTCTGAGTGGGAAAGAATGGGTATCAGGGCAGACAGGTGAGACGTCTGTCTTCACAGCTCTGAGTGCGAGGGTTGCTAAGCTAGAAGTGCTCCTATGAACCATCAGCTTTATGAATGATTGATATGTTTAGATTTAACTATTTCAATTGCCTTGAATATGGCACAATCAACTCACTTTTTTTCATCCACATTCTAAAGTAAAATCTACACCAGCATTAAATCAGAATCTTTTCTTTTCAGGCTTTTGTCTCCAAGAGGAGAAAGGAAACCTTAATTTTGTTGATAAAACTGACAAGGTCCTTGGGTGTCCAGTGCAGCTTAGAGCACCACAGTAAAACGGAGGGATAATCATTTCAATCGTGACTGGATTGCTCACCGGCCTCTTACAATGCGCAGCTAGAGATTACAAAATGGCACTGATGAAACAGCATTGCAAAAACTTTCCTTGGGTTTCTTGTTTCCCTGGGACACCTTCTGATAGCAGCTGGTCAGCTTATTATTGAAACCACCATTATTGTTTGATGTAAAAATGTAGCTCTTCTTGGAAACGATTTAGCCACTGCTGACTACAAAACCATCCAACCCCTTATCTTTCCATCTCATTCCAGGAAGAACGGCATCAAGATTTAACAGACAAACAGCACGAAACCTGAACTGAAGTGGAATTCTATGGCAATGCTAGAAAATTCAATTCAGGAAAAACATTCTGTTTGTAGAAATTTGATTTGTGATGTTTACTTATCTCTAGGCTAAGTTTAATTTTTGGAATGTGCAAAATAAGTTACAACTCGATGTATTTGTACCTAGGATCTGGGGTCAACCGGAGGAAACTGAAAAACACAGTGCCTGAAAACCATCTTCACAAGAACCTTTTACAGATACAGTAAAGATACCTTTACAGATACAGCCCAAAAATATAGAGTCTTGGATTGAGAGGTCAGTGGCTACTTCTGAATTAATTGCCCTCCTAGATAGGCTAGTTGCATCAGAGGTAACACGGGTAACATAATTTAAAAACATTTAAAACTTCAGGCCATTGTTTAGCGTTGCCCTTACTTTGTAACTAATTTGTGAAAATTGTTTTCTCCTTTAACCTTGTCTTGATCACCAATCTCTAAATACATTTATCCATTAACACCTTTCATAAGCTGCTTGATTTAATCACTTGGGCGACCTTTATGTTTGCATGAACCAAATACATGAAAGCAATCACGTTCATGTGAAAATTCAGTAATTAAGAATTAATTAACGTTGATAATTACAAATGTTCATTCTTATTTATTTTGGCTTTTTTATTCATCAGGCTAAATTAAATATTTCAGGAAACAAGGGCAATTAGTGCTGGATGTTAACTAAGGGGAAGGCGGGGGCAATCACACATGCCCTTCTCAGTTAAGTCCACATTATTTTTTTGTGTTTTAAATTGCTTTTTTGCTTCAAACTTTTTCCCTCAAAATCTTGGCTTGGACTATTCCAGTTCCTATAGGCCGCAGGTATTGGTCTATCTCAGCTCATACCTTTTCAGTCATAAATTTTCTTCATATTGTGTTCCAGGTGTAAATCAGCTGCTTATGAAAATATAAGTAATTGGGGGCCCACTCAGGACCAGATCATCTAATTCTTGGTTTAATCCATATTCTGCACACAAGCCTAAGATCACCAAGCACAATACCAAGCGTTGGCTGGAGTGGTGTAAAACTCACCTCCATTGGAGCAGTTGAAGCGCGTTCTCCGGAGTGATGACTCATGCTTCACTATATAAATTAATCCGATAAATTAATTGGGGTTTAGCGGATGCCAAGAGAACGCTACCTGCATAGTGTGGACTGCAAAGTTTGGTGGAAGAGGAATAATGATCTGGGGCTGTTTTTCATGGTTCGGGCAAGGCTCCTTAGTTCCAGTTAAGGGAAATCTTAATGCCATAGCATCATATGATATTCTAGACAATTCGGTGCTTCCAACTTTATGGAAACAGTTTGGGGAACCTTTCTTGCTTCAGCATGGGAATGTCCCCATGCATGAAGCAAGGTCCATACAAAAATGGTTTGTTGAAAATGGTGTTGAGGAACTGCACAGAGCCCTGATGTAAACCCCACGGAACACCTTTCGTGTGAACTGGAACGCCAACTACAAGCTAGGCCTAATCGCCTAACATCAGTGCCAATCAGTACAACTTCACTAATACTCTTAAGCCTTTCTCCTTAAATATTTTTTTCAAAACACCATGCTGCATTACAACATGAATAATACACAACAGTGCCATCCCTTTGCAAACAAAGTATTTGAGGTCCCCTTCTTTGACAGATACGATACTTACTTTCCACTTATTCCTGGTTTTCAACCTGGGGGCCTCTAGAAGTGAAATGTTCTTTCAGCCACCCTTAGTTGAAAAGGGAATCCCATGGGGTGTTACAACGTTACAAACTATGCTTTGTCAAGAATATTAGTGTTTATCTGTTTCTTCCACCTCCTCGCCACCCCCTCTTCAGGTCTTTACCCCCACAGTGTCATTCTCCCTGTACCAGTGCTCCCTGAGATTACTTTGCTTTTTGGCTGCTATGCTTTGATCCACATTTGGTTTCTGCATGGTGAATCTTGTGCACATCTCTCGCTTGAGAAACAACTCTGCTGGTGTTCTGACTGCTACAGAATGATGTGTGCTTCTTTGTGCTCTCTGCATTGAGGGTACTAAATCTTTCTCTGAAGAACTCTTCAGGATTCAGACTGTGTACTCAGCTTGCAGAGTTTGTGGTAATTACATTAAATGAGTATGTGCTTGATTCCGTTGGCCTGCGTGAAATGTTCAGATTCTGCTGAGGTAAACTGTGGCCCATTATCAGGTCTGGAGTTCTTTGAGCAAGCTATAGGCTGCAAATAGTGTTTGCAAGTTGTAAGTGCTAGTGATGGTAATATTTGTTCTTCCATCGACTTTGAATGGCTGTCAAACCATGTAGTTCTTATGATCCTTCTCCGCAGTGGCTATCCACTCTTTCAGAGTCTCTTTTATGCATGATCAGCCAATTTCCTGTACTCTATATTGTACATTTAGGCTGACAGGATAATAGGCCACGCTATTATCTTGTCACATTATTACGAGTTCTGGCTACTGCCAGGGTTGGGTCTGTTTTGGGTCCTAATATGGGAGATTTGTAGTCTGTTACTATGGTTAATCTATGATAGATATTCTTATCAATCTTGTTGACACTGAAAGTTATTTCAAGTGCTTCTTTTTCTTCTTGAACACAATTTGAAAGTTCTAGATGAAATGCAGTGAAGCATTGCAGGCTAAGAAAAGCAGCTTCTGTGTATACGCCCCTGAAAAGAACCTTGCTGCACACCTGAGTGTGGTTCCACTAATGGTAACCGCAGTCAGGTGCCAACAATTAAAGGGCTTTAAAAGACCCAGCAAAGGCTGCATACGAGGAGGAAGGTTTGGGAGAGAGGGTTAGGCTGGAAAGTCTGTTTGATGGCTGGTGGTTTTTGTGGTGGATCTTTGGTTGAGTAACCTTTGTTTTCCTTTGGGGGTTTTACTTAGAAGATCATTTGTAGTGTTTGTTTGGATCATTTTTCAATGCCAAAAAAAAGGCGTACACCCTCCCCGTTTCCTAATCTCCTGCCATTCTCGGACCCGGGTGTATCCTTGCATGCTACAATACCGTTGTGTGTGTTCACCAATAGATACTGTTTACGTGCTTTGTCCAATTTTAAACAGGACGTGCTTGCACAACTCTCACGTATCTCTTCAACCACTTCTGATGACCCATCCAAACTGCTCCCTCAGAGTCAATTCCGTTATTGGCCAAAACCTTACTTATTACACTCATCCCCCTCAAGCAAAAAAATCCCTAATTATAATAACACTCCATGATTCTAGTGAGTAGAATTTTTCATTTGTAAACACAATAAAAGTTTTTCCAATAACAGTTCCCTCTACTAATGTTGGCACCAGTGGTTAATATGAGCAGAACAGGCTGAGACAACTCTACCACGCAGAATCTCTCCAGATCCTTCAGATTCCAGGGCCTGCTTTTGGGATCTCCTCTTCTGCTCGTCCCACAGGTTTTCTATGAGGTTTAGGTCAGGGGACTGGAATGGCCAATGCAAAGCTTGAATCTGTGGATAGTAAACCATTTTCAATTTTGTGCTGATTTTGAGGTGTTCTTTGGATCATTGTGCTGCTGTAAGATCCAACCACAGCCCAGTTTAAGCTTCCTGGCATAGGAGTCCGGTTTTGATCTGGTGGTACTTGACGGAGTTCATGATACCATGAATCCTGACAAGTTGTCCAGGGCCTTTGGAAGAAACAGCCTCACAAAGATCCACCACAATTGAATCCGGTACATTTCTTACTTTTTTACTTTACTAAATTTCCCTTTTTATTATCTCATTTAATGTGTAAACTAAAAAATTCCAAAATGTATCACGTAAATTACATCATTTTGAGCATACAGAGCTAACAGGAGATGGCGTATCTGTGATTTCCCTTCCTTCAAACTCATTGATTTTTAATGTAGATTGAGCTTTTTAACTTTGCTGGAACTTCCTGAGCAATTACTTATCTGACTTGGCTCTGCACCGTTTAATGTGTGTCTCTCTTAAATTAGTCTTCTTAAAATGACTGTCACTATCTGTTTTGTCAAAACGGCATATTTTCAACTGATGAGAGTGTGAAGATTAGTTCATAATATTTGCTTGAAAATAAATTAAAAAATGCTACAATGTTATGGATTACTGTATGATTTGGGTTCAATAATAAAATAATAAAATTGATTCAAACAGGCTGAGCAGGCAGCAGAACCCTGGTGCTTCCTAATTATGATTTATTAATGAGACCACAGTGATTAAATTTCTATTTGTTTTTTTGTGCCGCATAACTGATTTAAAATGTTAAGATTTGCGACAAAGGGGCTGAGTTTATGTTGCAGAGTGGTGTATTGCAGGCTAACGAAGTGTAACATTTTTTTTTTCAGTCGTCATTTTCCATACTTCATGCTCTATCTATATAAAAATTTATAATCATGTCTTAGGGACTGCTTTTCATCTCTCATACAAAGTATTAACCATTTATTTCCCCCAAAGACGTTCACATTTCCCTAATGCTGTAAATCTGCCTGTCATTAATGGCAGTTACCCAAACCCAAACTCTGTAAATCTGCCTGCTAATAATGGCAGCATGAGGATCTTCCAAGGATCAAAACGTCGTCAAACCTTTAAATCATGAATGAAGTCACAAATTAGAGTTTGGTTTTAAATTCAATGTTGTTGAGTAATGCAGGGAATTAATATCCACTGCTACGGCTGCGGGAGGCAGGGTGAAGTAAACACAGCAGACGCAGTTCGTCGGTACGAGCTAAGTTAATGGATCCGGGCTTGTTTATGCCATGCTAATATTCTGCTAAATTATTATAGCTGTTCATATATTCACTGCCTTGGACTAATTTAGAAACAATTAAAGTGGTTGTCCGTTGGAAAGGTGGGAGCCATAGATGTCTGACTCATTTTTTTAATTTAAGTTTTGAGGGGGCTGGGGGTGGTGATAAAAAAGCAACGGAAAGTATAGAAACTCCGAATGACAGAAAAGTGGCCAGGGACAGAATTTCCACATTCACAGGAGTGCTCCTCTAAGCTGGAGTCACATTTCTTTTCTCTTCCCAGAATTTTTCCTCATCACGGAGTTCAGCGCTCATTGCTCATGAGTTGCTGTGGTCTGGCCTGAATTGATTCGCTTCCCCACTCCCCCAGTCAATGTCTTTTCAGCAGCTCCCCATCTCCTCATTAGGCATCAGGCTGCCTGTCTTCACAGACTGTAATTTCCCCTTGTACCACGCTGCGTCCCCCTTGTCCTTGCTCCGGGTGATAGGGGACATGACCCTCCATCAAACACAACGCTCGCCGGATAATGAGGCTGGGACTTCCGGAACACCAACCGCACAATCAGAACCCAGGGCGGTTCATTTCTACTTCATTGTCATCAGCTGATTTTATTTCACAGCATTAAACTCTGGCATGTGTTTTTGTTTGCCGCTTTCAATATTTTAACCTTCAGAGATTACGTTGTGGGATGGAGGGTGTAGATTGACAAGCTTGGCAGAACACAGAGATCTGACAGCCATCACTAATAGCCAGAGAGCTGCAAGCTGATGGGAAGGACTTAATTCAGCCAGCATTGTGTTGAATGCCAACTAAATATCAAATTATGTTCCTGAAGATGTGTGTATATGTATAATATATATGTAAGTTTATACATGATTGTACATCATTTATTAAGTTTTCTTCAACCTTTTGTTGTTAATAAGCCACAATTAGGCATTTATCAGTCATAAATAATAATTTTACATTACAAACAAGACTAGATCTGACTAAATATTTTTACAATTTAATGTCATTATATTTTAAACCACAGTGCACCAAGTAATCATATTAGTCTTATATGCTAGTGACATTTCAGCAACACATAGATTATTATCCACTCAACTTTGTTAGTAAATGTAAGACTGCTACTTTAGACTTCTGGCTGTTCACTTTTATTACAGAAAATTTGGGGAATTTGTTATTCCTTTTAAATATAGACACTGCCAAATATCACAAAAATTGCCAAAAAGAGTTTTCTTCCATTATTCTTTTCCTGAGACATGGCATGGCAGTGAAGTTCCCTAGTGTGACCTTCATTATGAAGTCATCCCAGCTGGTCCCTTGGTGATGTCCTGACAGTATTTTCAATTTTCTCCCAATTCAGAATTGGCTATTGTGCTATGCTTGGCCAGTCGCTATGAATCCTGCTATCACACACAGGGAGGGTTAGGAAGTTGTAGGTAGCTCCTCTGATCCAGTCGCCCTTGAGCGTCCTGGTATTTTACATACTAAGACATCCTACCCACCCCCAGCCATGGATATCCGAAACAAGAGCCTGTTTTTTCATCTATGTGTCAAGTATTTTCGTAATTTTCAGATTCAGAATTATTGTAGAACTGTTCACAAATTTGACTTGAATCTAGGAAACAACGTGATTGGAGTTTGATTGGCTGCTGTGTTGATTGGAAGACATTAACACTACCAGATGTTGCCATGTTGCTTTGTGAAATGTGAGCTTGTTGTGTTTACTGGAGAGACTTTGTAACAGTTTTTGTTTTGACAATCTTTTGGGTTTGCTTTGTGAACTGTAGAGATTGACAAGTGCTTTTAAGGCCTAGAACGGCCTCACAAAATAACCCTGGTGAATGAACTAACATGTATTTTTTTCCCCATCATTTTTGTAATAAGCATGATCCAGCAGAATCCATCCTTTTCATCCCCTGTAACAAGCCGAATAAACACCGTTACAAAGCTGAGACTCGGGACATTTGCGTATTTTTCGGTATTTTACATTATCCAACATCATCTACAAATGGAGAGCGCAACCTTGCGGCAGCTTGAATTTCCGCAGCGGTTTTCCACGCATGTCTTTTTTTGCGTGCAGAAGGGATTCTGCTGAGAAGGTGCCGAAAGCATGAGACCGGAAATACAGCTCACACGTGGTAGTTTGTGTGTTTGACTGTAGAACATCCCCCTGTGAGCTTATTAGTGATGAGATTGTTCTTGACCTTATCGTTGACCCTGATATTCTGAAGGCTCTGCTTCATGCACGTGAGGTTTGTACCGTAAAATGTACAAAAATGTGAGGAACATGTATGCAGGCTTTTCAAAAGGATGGTTCACCTGGAATTTCACTGCAGGGCAGGGATTTCAGAGGGGTTACGGGGAGGTAGAGGCATTTATGATTGGTAGAAATGTGACCATTGATTTTCTTTGTTCTCCCGTATCCCCAATCATCAGGCATTCCAGTAGCTTGGTTTGTAATTGTTCACAGGACCTAGAGCACTTTCATTTTTCAATTTGGGCATGGAATAAAATTTACAACGAAAGTTGCTTCATTCTCAGTTTTTCACCCAAAGCAATTTAAATCCACCAGGGAAGCAGAAATCAACTGACAAATGTATGAGGAACTGAATGTATAATATACACTCACGGTTGCTCATGACTGGAACATAAAAATGCTAATCGGCCCCAACGACGGGGATTTATTTACTTCTTGAAGGTTTCTTTGACTGAATACTTTTAACCCATCTGCATCCTCAAAGTAATAGCAGTGAGGTCAACTGTATTTTTTTCTGCTTTACAGTCAGCCATGGTCAAAATATGCAATAGCCAAAATTTGTGATACCGAGAAAATAGCGCCATCTTTTGGAGGAAAAAAACTGAGGCAACCGCTGCTGCATTGTTGCTTCATTGTAGCTTTAAAGTGAACGGTATGCGGTGCAGTGAAATGACATCTCCCCCATTTCCCCCGATGTCTACACAGTGCCAAGCCCGTGCTGATGAGAGCATTTTAGGCAGCAGCTCTTTGCAAATACACCTCTGTGATTTACTCATTTTCTCATCTTCACACATATCATTGAACAGCATCAGCAGCAGAGTCACTCTGGACTAATGGCAAAAACTATCATCAAGCCATTTAGCTAACAGTTTTTTTTTTACATTTTGAGTGTTCTCTCTCACAGCTCGCAGTGTTAACCAGAAGCAGCTTTGAAACAAATAATTGTACTTGCATATTTGTGCATATCAAAAATGGACAATCCTCAACTTCTGGCCACCAAGAAAAACAACACCCCCTACATAAAGAACTTGCTTTATAATACATTTTTTTTAAATGGCTGCATGCAGACCTGTTATTATTTTGACTCAAAATACAAAACGCTGATTTGTTTTATTTCTGTAATTCCAGGCAAGAAGTTAGTCAAATCCCCAAATGAACCACTGTCACACGTGGATGATCCTCTGCCATACTCTTGGAAAATAAATAAATTAATATATTAAAGCAATCGCAATTTATTGCTGGAAATAAGGAAATAAGATTTGTGTCAGGTCGAGAATGTGATTTTATTTTTACAGAGGGTTTCAAGTACATAATAAATCGTTGCACTTGCATAAATAAAGGAGACCGAGCCTTTCTTAATGGGCAAATTTCTGGTCTACGGTTTCCACCTTTCAGAGCACAGATGACTTGGCAGACCCTGCCTTTGAGGGCTGTCTGGGCCGTTACTATGGAAATGACTTGACAAGCAGCACAGGAATCTCTTTGCTGCAAATCAGTATTCTTAAAGGAGCACCTCCTTCAATAATTATTTATTTATGGAAAAATGTATAAGACGTTTTGTTTCTTGCCTTCTTAAAAATTAGCAATATTAAATTCTAAGGTAAAACCCAATATCCCTAAAATTAAGCATTGCTCGATTTGCTATTACTGTTATTAATTCTTATTACTGAAATTCCATATTGTCAATCAATTTATATTCAATTTGAAAGCTCCCCTATTGAAAGACATTTTGCTACAAAGCCCCTATTATCAATCCATGTTGACATTATTCTTTAAATGTTTGCTGTGGGGGTACGGCCTTAGTCAGTACAGGCACTCGCACGATGACTGAGATTAGCAGGCTGGAATTTGGACTGTGTCATTTGCCGACTGTGACCTGGAGTCTTAAGTGATCGTGCACAATCAGCTGAGCACTGTCGAAAGGGATGTTCTGTTACTGAGAAGGATTTACAGAGACGTGCGTGCCACTCAAGTTCCAGTGAATTCTCATTACAGCAGCCTGTAGCTGCTTTAAAGGTTAAATTCCTAGCCGGAATCACTTTTCTGGAAATGATAGGTGATTATGGCGATATTTCATTTAAATTACTGGTTCAAATTTGACACGAGTCTCCAACCCAACATGACGGCTGATTGCCACATGATTAAAACATGTGTTAAGTATCACATCTATTTTCTCCAGGCAGGCATGTGAACTCCTGATTAATATTTGATGCTTGATAAAAAAAGGCTGTAGTTGGCATTTGCCCATTCTTTTATCAATGGTCTCCGTGTACCAGTAGCGTTACCAGTGTTATGCACTGATCATAGGTAAGAACTATCGTGTTTCAAAGCTGATTTAATAAAAGCTTTCCTCTCCAGGACTGCATCCAGAGTGTTTCATTGGGGTATTTCTGTGCATATAATATGTAGCTTATCAGAAAATGCATATCTCGCCATCTTCCTTTTTTAAATTTGTGGCAGTATAATGTGTAATTGAGCGACCCCCCCTCCCCCACACCAGAGCCCCATATCCATAATGCATCACTGGCAATCCAACTCCAGGACGACACAAAAAGGAATTAAAGCAAAGTTAACGTTTTCCTTACAGACATCCTGTTCCAAGCAATTAATCTGAAATGAGCCAGTTCCAGACTGGCCAGGCTGGCCGATTAGCTCCAATGCGTCTTCGATGTGGAGAAGACAAAAAACTGAAGAAGCGATGCGCAGGAGAGAAAATGCATTTCTGCATTTTGCGTTCACATGGTCTCATGCGAGAAGGCTGGATAGCAGGCTACACCTAACCCTCTGCCTTCAGCCTCTCACCATCAGTACCCTGTATGTCAGCTTTATACACTATGGCACGAGGGGCATTGTTAACTGTAGTGTGAGGTGAGTGGGATATAGTTCCGATACCATCACTGTCAAAAAAATGGATGCGTTGACTGGACATGCGGTAACAAAATGGAAAGAACCACTGTCTGCCTGCAAGAGCACTGCGAGTAGGAGAGCGCGGTTTTGCAGTAACTTGAGATGACAGGAGAGTACTAAGATGCAAACCCTGAGGTCTATCCAGAGAGTCAAACGGTCTATCTACAATTTGACACTGTAGCCACTGTTGCTTGGTGCAAAAAACAGAATACACCCTGCGGTCTCACCACTTCCACTGTATGGACAAAAGTATTGGGCCAAACCTCTTAATAATTGAATTCAGTTGTTTCATTCAGTCCCATTGCCACAGGTGTTTGTAATCAAGCACCTAGCTATGCAGTCTGCCTTTACAAACATTTGTGAAAGAGTGGGTCGTTCTAATGAGTTCACTGAATTCGAGCGTGGTACTGTAATAGGATGCCACCATTGCAGCAAGTCAGTTTGTGAAATTTCTTCCCTCCTTAATATTCCACGATCAACTCTAAGTGGTATTTTTGCAAAGTGGAAGCGTTTAGGAACCACAGCGACTCTGCCACGAAGTGGCAGACCACGTAAAGTTACAGAGTAGGTCGCCGAATGCTGAGGTACAGAGTGCGTAAAAGTCAACGCTCTGCTGACTCAATAACTGCAGAGTTCCAAACCTCCTCTGGCATTAACATCAGCACAAAAACTGTGTGCCGGGAGTTTCATGGCATGGGTTTCCATGGTCAACCAGCTGTCTGCAAGCTTCACATCACCAAGCACAATGCCAAGAGTCAGATGGAGTGACATAAAGCATGCCGCCCCTGGATTCTGGAGCAGTGGAAACTTGTTCTGTGGTTTGACGAATCACCCTTCTCTATCTGGCAGTCTGATGGACGAGTCTGGGTTTGGCAAATGCTTTTTTTTCTGGGGTTGGCCTAGGCCTCTTAGTTCCACTGAAGGGAAATGTTAATGCCTCAGCTTACCAATACCTTTTGGAAAATTCTATGCTTCCAACTTTGTGGAAACAGTTTGGGGAAGGCCCTTTTCTAGCATTACCCAGTGCACAAATAAAGCCAGTGTCCATAAAGGCATGGTTTGATGAGTTTGGTGAGGAAGGACTTGACTGGCCCGCACAGAGCCCTGACCTCAACCCTATCGAACACCTTTGAGATGAACTAGAACGGAGATTGCGAG
>JAOYSI010072383.1:4257-21598 GCA_025775065.1 Hiodon alosoides
CCTTGTGAGGCTTTTTACTTAATCGCAAATACTGCATTTCTACAAGAATATATTCACCAGTATTTTACAAACCATTATGTTTTACAATTCTGTTTATTTTGACTACATAGCAATCTGACAAGTTTCATTAAGGGGAATTTGTAATTAAGATGATGCATTTTGTTACTATATTTTTGTTTTACCTATTTTAATTTAAAAACGAATAACATGACAGTTTTCCCTCAACTTTATATACAAAAATAAACCAATCAAACAACCTAAAATCTTTGAAGAACAGAGGCCTATTTTTTAAATTAAAGTTTATCCAATAAAACCACTGCATATCATTTATTCTAGTCTGTACAATCCATAGCACGAGCTGTATATTATGTTTCTCTGTGCTGAAACTACTATCCAGACCACTGCCATTTACATAGCAGTACATTTGTTTAAGTTAAGCTATCCAGCAAAAGGCTAAAATAATTTAGTACTAACTCACGTGCATCCCCTAGAAAGGTAACAGCTGTCTTAGTCTATTATCTAGCTTGACCTACAACCATGAGTTACTGTTTTGTTTCGCTTTCAAACGGCGGAATTCACATCTTTGGATAGGTGTGACTTTACTTTTTTGTAGCATAACAAAAATTAAGAAAACTTCCTAAACTTTCCTTAGTGTCGACACTTATGTTACTGCACATCAATTAAATGCATTGCAAGGAGACTCGTTTGTGTTTCACTTGCGTTTGTTTTCAGTTTTAAGGTGAAGTTTCTAAATCACATTTTAATGTTTGATGGAGTGTTGTATATATTTTGCCGTTTTGCTACACCTCTTGTTTTCGCCTGCCAGTCAGCCTGAGGAAACGAGCGTTCCGCGTTTTCACATGCGCCGGTATTTGTGCACTCAGTACATCTGAAGGTTTGTTGTGTGGGCGAGAGAGGGAGCGAGCCGGAGAGCGACTGCCGCAGAGTGGGGGTGGCAGATACATTGTGGAGTTGGGGTGGGTTTCCACACTTCTCCTCTGAAGGAGCCCCCTCCTCCCCCATCAGTGTTCTCTCCTTTCCTCCATCCCCCACTCCTTGCATCCTCCATCTGTCTGAGAGAAGGAGGGTGAAAGGACCTTCTCACAGGTGGAGCGGAGATAAGCCTGGTCAAAGTCCCGCTTTTCTCTCCTCCCTCCCTTATTGGTCCTCTGCTTTTAATGACATCATCTGTTCTTTTTAGCCTTTGTGTTTTTGTTAACCTCTCTCCGCCTTTCATTAAAACCACATGAGTCACCTGTATTGTCCCTCTCTCTGCTGGCTGCGATTGTGGACTCATTTGTGCTGAAGAGAATCAGGCTGGAGTTCTGTTGATTGAAGGATTGGGGGATGGGTTAGGGTGTCGGGGGGTGCGCAGCTGGGTCAGCTAAATTCTTTTCAGAGTTAGTTTTTAGATAATTGCTTATACACATATCTGTACATTTGGTGCAAATTTTCTGTATATCTCACTGAGTCACAAAGGAGTTTGTTTTCTGAATGAGTACCAATCATGGATACCAAGGCAACTAATGATAATCGGCAATAATTGCTACCATAGCAACACCATTTGCACTAGCAGATTATTATTTCACCGTTGTCAGTCTTTATAGGCAGATTGACATTTGCTCTTGTCTGTTCTAAAGGGCCCGTCTGTCTCGGAGGCCATGCCACCCGGCCTCGGTGGCGCTGGGAACAGCATTGAGTCACGGTGGTCCACGCTGTCCTGGGATGTTCCCTCTGACCCGCTTTCTCCCCCCACTCCGGAACACCCCTGTGCGGCCCAGCTGGACTGCGACTCGAGACCCAGCTCAGGTGCAGGCCCTGGGGGCGGAGGGCAGTGGTGGCCCTGCCTCGCTGTGTATTGTTGGGGGAGGGGGTGGGTGGGTTGCACTGAAGCATTCGGCTGTGACACGTTGTCAGGCCATGTGATCTCCCTGACTCCCCTTAACCCTACTTTTATCTCTTCCTCTCTCTCTCGCTTTCTTTTTTCCCTCTCCTTTGCCTTTCCCTCCCTGCTCCCCCAAACCATCCTCTGTTCCTTTCTTCTACCCTCCAACACCACCACCACCCTGCAGGCTTCTACTCAGTCAGTGGGAGCTCCCTGTCTGACTCCTGCTGCTCGGTGTGCAGCGAGGGAGGGGCTCAGGGAGTGCCAGGTGGGCCCACCGGAGTCAGGGGCAGCTGGGGTCCCTGGGACTGTCGACCTCACTCGGCAGATCATAGCGCCTCCCAGTGGCAGGAGGGCAGACAGACGCCAAGCCAGAGAGCACCGGTGCAGACAGAGAGCGGAGAGAGGAGACCCGTCTCCACTGGTGAGAGAACTTCCTTATGCTCACATTGCACATGCATCTTGCTACCTCACTGTCTACTGGCAGAATGAGATTTGTTTTTATTAAGTGTTACTGTCTCTAACTGAAAAGACTGGGGGCCTACTGAAGGAATAGGGCTTCAGTTAATTAAGGTACCAGAGGACCAGTTTGAAAATGTTCTGAGAGACAGTAAGGTAGATGTTTAAGCCAAATCCAAAAAAAAAGGAAAAAGAGGGTGTTGCAAACATAAAAAGCCTTTTCTGTTGTACTTGATATCTGAGACAGAGATACAGTTTTGGAGTAAAACAAAAACAAATGGACTAATTCTTTGCTTTTTTGTGCTGA
This sequence comes from Hiodon alosoides, assembly GCA_025775065.1. Lineage (NCBI taxonomy): Eukaryota > Metazoa > Chordata > Actinopteri > Hiodontiformes > Hiodontidae > Hiodon > Hiodon alosoides. Next base: position 6,909 of record JAOYSI010072383.1, read on the forward strand.
ACTGTGTCACTTTTCTCCTCATTAACAGGCGAACTTGAAATCAGCGGACTTCTGTTCCTCTCTGATATTTTTTCTGGCTTAGGGGAGGGATCGTCCGGCCCTCTCTCAAACGCTTCCTCCCACCCTCAGCTCCAGCTGGACCCCAAGTTCTGTTCCGACCTGGTTTCCCGAAGGACCAAAGAGGTGTACCCCTACCCCAGTCCCCTGCATGCTGTGGCCCTCCAGAGCCCTCTCTTCACATCCTGCCAGGACCCGCCCTCAACACCCCTCCCCAACCCTCCCAGCTCGCAGGACACCCAGGCCAATGGCACTAGAACGGAACCTGAGCCACGGACTCGGGTCCCGGCGTCGCCCAGCATCTCTCGGCTTGACCAGTACATCTCCAAACTGGTCCTCAAATACCACAGCAGGTCGGCCTCAGAGTCCAGCTCCAGGCCGGGGTCCCGGAAGTGGCACCCGGCTCCTGGTCGTGGCTCGGGTGGGCTGCTGACGTCATTTGAAAGCCATGGCTCCTCCAACACGACAGGGGGCAGTGCATCCCAGCGGAGCTCCATGATCGGGAGCTCCGGAAGTGTGATCCTGACCGACGCTGGAAAAGGGGGTGGCAGCTGCAGGAATTCCATCAACCTGGGCCACCTGCCTTCTCTGAATGGTGACAGTTTGAATTTAAGCTTTCATTTAAACCTGAATTTGAACCTGAATCCCAATTTGAATTTGGGCCTGGATTCAAAACACTCAAAGGGATCCAGTGATTCATGCGAGTTCCTGGGCAGTGATACACCCACCCCAACTCCTTCTCCCTCGTCCTCCTCCTCCATCTCAACATCTTCCGCCTGGCGGGGGAGGCGAAAGATTTCCACCTGTCTGCAGGCAGCCAATCACCGTGGATCGCTAGAGATAAAGGGCACCGGATTGGGACCACAAAGCTTTTCTCGCTCCCTGGACTGGAGCAGTGCTTCCCAGGAGGCTTTGGAGAGTCCCGTTAACCTTGGCCAAAGTTCGCCCACGATCAGCGAGAACTCGGCCAAGGTTTGCGAGATCTCCCGCGTTTCGGGTCTCCCCCGCTCAGTGATCGTGGGGCTCCTGGAAGAAGGGGTGGAGCTGGATGCAGACTGCTTTAGGGGCGAAGGGGAGAATTTTGAATGGGCGGGGGCTCGGTCAGACCGATTCCCGTCCCCGGCTTCAAACCCAGCTGTACCCTCCTTCTCCTTTTCACATCAAACAGCGGAGCATTCACCCTCCTGGTGGAACGCCCAGCTACAGCACCCTCCTGCACAAGAGTCCGATCAGCCCTCACACTGCTCCCCTGACACCCGCTCCCTCTCAGGATCTGTGTCCACCCCCCAGCCTCATGTCCGCAGCCTCGCCCCATCCGCCCAGTCCACGCCCACATCTCACTTCGACCGCCATCCTTCGGCTCTGGTCCATCCCTCAACCCAGCGGTTGATGGCCTCGCCCCTCGGGTCGCCCTCTGATTGTGTACCTCTACCCCCCGCCCGATCCTCGCCCGGCCTCGGCCAGCCCCAATCCCCCTTCACGCCGCCTCCACTCTCTGTCTTCCGCCGCAGTTCCCCCTCCCAGTCCTCCCTGCCACGATTCCATGGGAGCAACTCCCCGTTGGAGGGCGATAGGAGGCCCAGGGGCGGCTCACTGAGGCAGGAGGCGGGAGGCAGCCGCGGGTCAGGTGGTAGGCCGTGGAGAAGGGCAGAGGGCGAGCGGCTGTATCAGGGCAAGCACGCCTCCCGGGAGCTAGTTAGGGCGTCAACGGTCAGCAGCTACGCGGGGAGAGAGAGCCCTGGAATATGGGAGGAAGGGAGGGACGACGATCATTTCAGGGATGCCCCAAAAAGAGGTGCAAGTTTTCGGAAAAAGCTGGAAGGACTGTTCGGAGGGAAAGAGAAGGAGAAGGAGAGGGAAGGCGGAAGTAAGATGGATGGAGAGAAACGGAAGAGACAATCGGAGCGACCCACTGACAAAGAGAAAATGGGATGGGCAGAGAAGCCGGGTGACAAAGAGAACCTATCTAAATTCAAGATGAAAAGTTCAGGCAGCCGCAGTTCCGGCCTCCGGCCATCTGGGACGCTGTTTCGCAGCGAGTCCCAAGGCGTCTTGGATCGCCGACCACACAGACGCGACACTGGGGATCAGCGTCAACAGTGGATGTCTTCGCTGGAAATTGAGCGGGCAGGGCTAGGACACGGTCCGGCAGGCCTCAGTCGGGAGCGAGGGAAGGCCTTTGGCGGAGGGGCTGAGGACGAACGTCTATCCTCCACCGCCAGCCTCTTTCACCTCTCCCGTTCCCAGAGCCCGGAAGGCAGCTGCCTTTCCCTGTCTCCTCTCTCCTCCCCATCCCTCTCGCCTCCTCACGCGCCTGCCCCTGCTCGCCTCACACGCTCTCGCTCCTTCCGAGACCTCGGCCGGAGGGTCTTCGGCTCGGTGAAGCCCTTCAGCTTCAAGACACAGAGCCTAAGGAAGTGAGGCCATTCTTGCTTCAGCCACGTGGCGGTTGACTGGGCGTCTGTCCCAGACAGGAAGCCTTTTCCAATGAAGCGTTTCTAATGTTGCATGCCATTGGTGATTCAGCCAGTTTTACTTAACTAGCTCATTAAACCGTGATTCATTTGATGTGATAATCTTTCGTTGTTGCATTGTGGCTATCTATGGGGAAAAGAGGTTCCGTTTCATTAAATCCAAAGTGTTGATTTGGGTCCCCTGTCTGTTCTGTGGATTGTGTGACTGTGTGCACGTGTTTGTGTGCATGCGGGTAGCTGTAAGTGTTCAATCAGACTTGGGGCGTCACCCTTTGCCTTTTTGTTTCCCCTGTGTACTTTGCCACTAAACTTTGACCTTTATTCAGCAAGTTGAATATATTTTTTTGTTTAAATATCGTAACGAGAAACGTTATATTGCAAAAAAAATTTCAATAAATGTTTCAAAAGCAGAATGGGTGATGAATTATGTAAACAAGACAATCCATCTTTATATGGGCCATAAAAATGACCATTTCCTTCTCTATCACCGGTTAATGATTTCATAAATATACAGACTGGGGTGCATGAGTTCTTGTGGCAGCATTGTTCTAAAAGGTGATCGTAATTGAAAATACAGTAGAGATTTAGTTTGTGTACAAATCAATGGACTAAAAGTTTTCTGCGTAAAAGGTAACGGCTCAGTTTGCTAACGGCTACGTTGCACAGGAATTCAATCAAGCATGATGCAATGGAGGGGGCTAAAGTTTCAGTTTCAAATATATGCATCACTTACAACAAAACAAAGCACATGGAAAATTATTTTGTCAAAATATTTATTCAGCCATAAGAAACAATTTGAAAGACATTCTGCTTTTGCTGGAAACACACGGGTAAATCAGGGGTCCTCAATCCTGGTGTTAAAGACCATGCAGCCATATCAGGACTTCCAGCTCATATTAAATTAATAACCCAGACGTATAATAAAACTGTTAGATCAAAAAGGGAAATCATACGGTGAATCCCTGGTCACATGTAAACATCAGCAAACATTGTGGCCTTACTAGACCAGGTTTGGAGACTGAGACAAAACAGACAGTGAAACTTTTCATGAACCACATTTGATCAAATAAACAACGATACAAAAGAAAAATAAGACACTGAACATTGGAGAACTCTTTTCTGTAAATTCACTGTCTGCGCTGGCCTCTTTTTGCAGTATCTTTCTTTCTGCTCACCATCTCTGTAATTTTACCTGGCACTTTTTAAAAGCCTATCTTCTTCTACCCAAAAATATCCTTGTGCATTCCAAGTAGCAATTCCCCCATTTCATCGGAAATCCTCTACAAAATCAACAACTTCAAAGTCACTTCTCACAGTTCGCCAGATTAAACTTGCTTCAGTGGGGCTCCATCTCCACCCACCCCTGCTCCATCTTTCTGTGAAAACATGCCTTTATATAGAGCCTTTTCCCTCTGGTAGTCACTGCTTAATCTGTCCTCCGCCCGTTGCAAGTACCGCCTTACGTTGGCATCTGAGAGACAGAGAGGAAAAACGGATTTCACCAGCTTACCTGGACATCTAAAGCACAGGACATCCGTCAAAGTAAATTGTGCCGAAGCATCGCCTGTGTGCAAGTTACCGTTAGGCTGCCCTCTGCTGGCCTGAGTGAGGTAGTTCCGAGCAGCGTGCGCATCGCCCAGCTCCAGTGAGGCAACTCCAGCCCTGTACAGGGCCTTGACGTCTCCAGCTCGCCGCTGCAGCACCCGTAGGCTGTACTCTTTAACCCGGGCATAATCAATAGTCTCTCGTTGGAGCAGACATGCTGAGGAGAGAGAAAAATAGTGGTCATATTACACTTCTTTGCTGATGTCTAGAGTCAAAAGAATAAAACTGACAGAATAAAAGACCAAAAATCTGTGTACCACTAGAACCCCTGTAGTACTTTCAAAACAATGAAACCAGGGACCACATTGACAAAGAGCAACAAACGGACTCATATCACATGCTAGGTTATACCAGTCCTATATAGTATCTGCTGGGTTGTAGCAAGCCCATTTAGCAACAGCTGCTAGGTTGTAGCAGGCCCAAATAATACCTGCTAGGTTGTTGTAGCAGTCCACCTGTACGCTCCTCAGAAGCTCCTCCTGCTTGGGGGCCAGGGCGTGTGCCTGGGGGCCAAACCCCTTCACCGCAGCTGAAACCTCAGAGTCCAGGCCCCGCAGGATCAGCAGCGCTCTGTGGTAGCGCCCGATGGCGGCACGCAAACGCTTCTCCCGGTAGCAGGAGTTCCCCTCTGATTTCAGCCGCACGGCATCTTGGAGCAGGAAGTCCACCCTCATTTCTGCAGCCCCAGCAGCAACAAGCTCTTCTGAGCCGATGGCCAAACCACTCCATGTGGCCGCCTTTCTTTCCTGCGCCGACTCAAATTTCCAACAGAAATCCAACACTAAATCAAGATTTATTCCTTTTACATTGTTCACCCATGTTCTGGTTTTGACACAAGCCCTGTCCCAATACCACCTCTCCATCCAAGCCCATTACCTGATTCATCACAAAAATAAATAAATAAAATAAAATAAATGTTTACTGTATTAATTCATGAAATCTGTAAACCGGTCATAACCCTATCTTAATCATAACCCTATCTTAAACTATTTCAATAGTCAAGAGAGGCAACAAAAATTGGAATTTTTACCAAGCAGAACTAGGTACATCTTACAAGGTTTACTTTATTTACCGAACTAGCTTACTAATACTACTATACTAGAGAGCATAAAACAAGTCCATCTTCAAGAGGGGAGGTGCGATAAACGCGTCGTACGGTTACCTAGTAACCTTCTGTGTGCGCGAAGTTGATCATTTAAATGATCTGCCGACACTTTTGGGATATTGATATATAATTGCGTTTAGTGCAACTCAGTCATCGGCGTATGTATTACCGATTGCGTTAGGACATGGGACAAAAAACGGGGTGAAGTTTCGCTAAAATATCAGGCAACTATGGTATTTTATTGAAAATCGAACAGTGATGCAACATTAACACAGACTTGCTAGCTAGATTAGGCAGTTATGGCTAAATTAATTGCACATGAAATAGTTATTACTGACCTTTTCGTCCATCTTGCTTCAAGTGTTGCAAAAAAAAAAAACGTTAGGTGATGCAGGTAGCTCTTGTACTATTTGGTTCACCCCTTCTTTTCAATACAAACCCTCGCTTGACTTTTAACACAGGTCCATTTCGTTAACCTAAACCGCTAATCCTTTTTCTAGTTTTTTATTGGTTCCACAATAAAAAAAAGACACAACAACGCACATCCTTTAACGCTTTCTGGAACTAACTAATTAGTGAAATATAAAATAATATAAACGAATCATCTGGGAATCGAAACCAACAATACACGCTGTCACTGATATAGAGAAGCAGCGCTAAGTTAACTGAAAACCGTCCAGGTGCCACGACTCTTGAGATTTATATTTCAGCAATAAATTCGTATATCCGAACAGTAAATGGGATTCATCCGACAGGAAATAATCTCTCGCTACCGTAACTTGAATTTAACTGCCAGAATATGACGCAATGGCGATGAAAAACAGTTCATAAAATTCGACTAGTAGCTTATAAACAATTCAAATACGACGTGTTTCTGACATTCCGACTCCTGAGAATGACCAATGGGTTGTTAGAAACTTCCATGGTTCATGTACATTCAGAACTGTATTGTACCCATCTTGCTGCTTCCGTCGTCAACATCATGTTGTCTTCAGAAGTTTAGTTCTAGGGGATATTAAATGCAATTACTGCCACCTACTGTTGTGGGGGAAACCATAAATAAACAACCTCAATGGTCACTTATAGTGGCGTTTAAGATGGTGAACTGGTTGGGTAGATGATGGGTAGTTTAATTAAACTCAGCAGATCAAATTGCTGTAAATGACGTACTCTGTTCGGTCTGGCTTTATATTTAGGTATGGCTCTGTAACGAGTTAATTATTCATTTATTTTTATTCCTATCTTAGTTTGTGTGTCTCTGTAACTGGCGCGTGTTTTGTTTGCTTTGACTGTATTTATTGTAACGTTATACTAATGTTTAGAGGGCTGGTTTAAGGGTGCTGTTTTTTTGATTCGCCATAATCCTTTAAATATACAGACCAGTGAACATAAACAGTTTTGTAACCTTATAGTCCAAATATTCTGCGCATACACGATGTAATAATTACTCGTACATGTCAAGTTAAAACTTTTACTTAAAAGTTTTCTGTTTGCAGATTTGTTCTTATTTTGACTCTTTTGCGAATGTATGTTTATGATTGTATATTACTGTTATTGGAGTTAATATTACGAGAATCTGAAGGGAATTCAAATGGTGATGGTCTGAATTGTAGCTCTCCATCGAAGTGAATTTTGAATAATCATATTGTTCGGTAAAATGCAACTGCCCCACTAACCGATTTCAGGGTTGTGATGTAGGCGGAAGCTGGGGGTGGGGGTGTCTATCCGCCATTGTGTCCAATCTCAATGCACGCCAGGACCCCGCACTGTCTAATGAACCCCCCCCCACATTTAAAAAAAAAACAAACAAAAAAAAAACTATCGTAATATGTTCCGTTTAACATTTAAAAACGGACGATAGATGCTCAGTTATTGACAACAATAATGTGTTTACCGACTGATCTAGAATAAATTGGTCCGGCTGGTTACGCGCGTGTCATGTGTGAACGCGTCACCGCAAAATATGTGTCAGTCAGTCACTGTACAGTTATAGCCAAGCGGTAAATATTGTACAGTTACAGCGCAGCCGCGAATAACTAAAGTCGGGCATTCTTATAACCGTATATTTCCGCGAATGTTTTGATAGCTACTAATATAGGCGCAATTCGTATTGCTCATTGACTCCATTTTGATTGTTTGTTATTTTGACTTCTTCAGCACGGCCCAGCTATGGAATTGGATAGGCGACTATTGTTGGCTCACTGTGCGGCGTACGCCCTTTCTGTGCTTGCCGGGCTTATGGTGGTGGTCCCGTTGGCACTTAACGGGTCAGACTTCAAAGGGCGATGTGCCCTTTTCAGTCGGGGATTTTGGCGGACCGAGAATCAAAGTGGGACCGGAGCGGAATCCCGGTTGGTAGTGGAGGAGTGGGGACCGCCCGCTGCATGCCAGTTCGCTACATTCGTTGGGGTGTTCACGGTGTTGTACGGCGCGGCGCAGGGCTGGCGAAGTATGTTTTACCTCCATCGCCGGCATGAAGAGTGAGTATCGAGGAAGACAACCATAATGGCAGCAATGCAGTAGTAATTTTATTTCGGTTGAAAAGGACTATCCTTTTTTCTGTCCAGCACTCTGTTCTCAGCCTTCCTCACCGTGCTGCTGAGCCTGTGCGTCCTGTTCCTGTCTGCAGGCGCAAGTGTCACCCTCAGCTTGGGGGTGCTTTCGTGGTGTCATACTGTGACCGACCACAGCGCCCGGCCTTACAGGTAACTAGCGATGTCTATACATTCAGTGATAAACCCATATTTTATACACTGTATATTTTATACACCTTTATATCGCTATATGTTTATTGGCATAATCGACGATAGCGCAGCCTGGAGCTTTGTGTGCCATTTAAATGCATTTATGCTGTTTGTAAGTTTCTATAATACTGATTCCAGTCAAGTTTTTCTTTCTCAGTTGTGCGGAGGCACAATCCGTTCCTCTGTATCTGGACGTGGACACCGCTTCCTTCTACACTGAACTCACGTGTGCACAGGTGAATCTCTAAACACACAGCGGCGTTTTTCTCTTTACTGTTATGGACATTTCTTAGGCTGAGTTCGCGTATGAATTGTGTTGATATGTTTCAAGTTCTTATATTTCTTGGCCGATTTTTTGGTCAATATCTCTCCACTTCACCCGTTGCTGGAACATTAATGGAGTGTTTTTAGTATACATATTAATCTACGTGTATTAAATATTTTTTAAACCCCCTTAGACGTCGCTCTGGTGCGTAACGGCACTGTGGCTGACCCACTCCATCCTGTCCTTCCTGCGCCTCTACCACTCCCACAGCCAGCAAATCAGGGGCCCTTGTCTGTCCAGGGAGAAGGAGCTGCTGCTTGGGCACCCCCTTGTGGACGGCTCCACGCCACACCCGCACCCACACCCCATGGGAACACCCAGCGTCTGCATCTAAGCGAGTACCATGCAGATGCTTCACTGGCCACGTATTCTAGGCAATTTGTAGCCAACGTGTAGGGGATTGTGTCTTTTCAATTACTATTATTATTATTATTATTTTTTATTAACTAAAAGTTTGCACTGAATGATGTAATCCCCCTGCGGATGCTTCAGTTGACAGTCCCAAGCATTTGGCCAGTGGTGCAGGCAAAGTCGCACACAGATGACAACACACAGACAGTTCTCAACAATGCAACTGATTTGCATACTAACATGCACTGCCCATGGACGCTCGTCTTTTTATAGGCGGAGTAAGTTTACTTCAGGCACACATGCAAGTAATTAATGCAGTTACATTGGAAGAACGAGGAACACAAAATCAGAGTTTCCAAATTGCAAATAAAAGCACGTGACAAAACACACAAATACAGTACATCGTATTCTACAGTTACAGCATGTCTGTTCTTGCATGTTAGTTATAATTTCACAAGATCCTACACCGAATTACGCTCTCTGACTTGTGACGGTATATATGATGCTATCTCTGCTGATGCAGTCTTATATGATACATGAGGTAGGCCTGTCGCCTTCTTTAAGCGATTCTTTAAGTTTATGGCCGAACACCGAGTCTTTCCACAATGGTGTCCAGTTGGAAATCTGCATGCTCGGAATTGATTGTTTGACAGCGATGGAGCGTAGATAGCAGAACACGAAGCTGGAGGTTACGAGAGACGTTATGTATTATTATTTTATGAGATGGCTCCCATTTCCCTCTTGAGAATAATAATAAACATGCTTTCATTTAAAAAAAACAAAAACGTAGTGGTTTATCGTAATGCTATTTTACTGTATTGTGTATCTTCACAGTTGGTTAAATGCGTTTCGGATTCTCAGAAGTGAAATTGGAATCCCTACCATGTCGACGTAAAAAATAATTTAGGACAATATGTAGAACCATCAATACTACTACAAAAAACTGACTTGTGTTAACACTGCTATACCACTTCAGCTCACGCATTAAGGTAAAGGTAAAATATTTGTAGTCATGTGGGACTAATAAGTATTATCTTATTATTTTTACTCTTAAGTTTTAAATGTAGAAAACTGACCAGTGAGGACACAAAGCTGTAGAAGGTGTTGCACCAATAGTTGTTAGGATTTTAAATATCTAGGTGGAGTTACGTGGTTCTAAACCAATCAGAAAATAGAAAAAAAAAATATTTACCGTCTCGACTGTGCCTACTCTTCGATCTCCTACTGTTCACCGTCGGGTGACGCCGTATTATTTACTAACTTTAACAGTTTTTGTAGCAGTCACAATTTAAATACAAAGAAAAACTGGATATATCAGAACAGAGAAGGATACAGCGCTAAAAATGAATTTGGCAGAAGTGAAAAAGTTGAAAGTGGCCGACTTACGGGCCGAACTTCAGCAACGAGGCCTAGACACGAAAGGACTAAAGGCCGACCTTGTGGAACGCTTAATGTCCGCAATAGAAGCCGAGTCTCAGTCTTTGGAGTCAAGTGAGGTCGGAGAGAACGAGGGGCCTGTTGGAGGAAACGAAGTTAAGCTGCTTCAGGGTGACTCATTATTGGAGCTGTCTGCGCCTGTGGTGGAAACCGCTAACGAGCCTGCTCGACATTTAGCAAAAGGTACGGCGGAAGTTAATCAGTTTTCGAAAACCGAACTTATCAGTCAGGGTTTGACACAACCATGTGGGCCAACGACTGCCGGCTTCGGTACTTCAAAACAACCGAATTTCAATGATGCAGCGAAAGCTGTAGAAATATTTGGTGAATATCCAGACGAGGTGGCGTTAAACCCTGAGCAAAATGCTACCGCGGCCCTGGAAGAAACTCTGGCGGTCAGCAATATTTCAAGGCTGGTCCGGACCGAAGCAGCGATCGCAGCAAAACCAGTAGTAAAAAAGGCTTCTCCCCCGGCTACGACTGAAGAACCTAGAGGAGAAGGAAGCATCGGGTTACAGTCCACGTGCACCTTGTTGGAAGCAGATCTTAAACATAAACAAAAAAATAGTGCAGAGCTGAAAAATTTCGAAGACCATTTTAGCCCGGCCCCAGGACCAGGAGCTACAGTAGCATCTGCGTATGCCGAAACTAGGGAGGAAACTTTGACCACCGATAAGTCCATGGAGCCTGCGAACACCGATGAAACGACCCACACCGTTGACATTTCACCCCAGACCAGAGAGGAAATTAAAAAAGACGACGTGAATGGAGGCACAGAAAAGAAAAAACACACTGGGTCGACCGGCGATGATGCCGAGACTGACTGGTCGTTAGTGGCCGAAAGGGGCAGCGACGACGAGGCAGGCGACGGGCTAGAGACGGAAGGGGATCAACAGAAGGAAGACTCAGGTGAAGGTTTGGGACGCATTTCGACATTTTGCTTTTTACACGCTACACGGTGTTTTCTGCTGTAAATCTAGTTGTTTAGGTTAACGACACTTCTTTACGATTTCTGACCATTTCAGTGTGTTTGTGAAGGTGCAGGGGTTTGTTACACTTATTAATTAGGGGGTAAAACCCAATTTAGTAGTCGATATTGGATGGCAACTTATCGCAGCAGAACTGTAATAATGCAGTAAAATATTTTGGGAAAATGTATATGAATGACCCTCAACTAGACTTAACTGCGGTGCTAATGCGGTCGATGACTCCTATTCAATATTTTTTTAATTGACGGGATATCATAGGTCTAAGCCTTCTACTCGCACTAAAACCTCTAAATAACTTGCTATATGTAATAAAACTCCACGATACCTCAATATAATTGTGTGGAGGTTTTTGACAACCATGTCACCGTTAATGTTATTCCTGCCAGTTGTGGCGCCTCACTCACATCACGTAAATAGGCATTCAGAATACGTTTATTAGACCTAATAACACGACGAAATTTTACGCGTTTCTAAAAAGTCGGATTGCTTACTTCTGACATGAATCCACCAACCCGCCTCGTTGCCTCAGCCGGTCTCGTTCTTTAATTTCGATTTAATGTTGGCAGTAATTATCTGGGTTTCTGGCAGACAAGCGACTGTGAACACTCCGAGAAGAAAATCTTACTTAGTAAGGCTGTAGCACAGTAGGCAGGCCCACATGAGAACCATACCTACACCATTGAGTTTTTAAGTAACATGCCTCCTATGACCTCACAATTTTATGCATGTTGGTGTTCTGGGGAAAAAAACAGGTAAGTGTTCTTTGATCTCAGTTCTGGTATGAGGCCTTATACTATGGTGGGTTTTTCTTTATTATTAAACCATTTTTGATTTTGGGTACTTTGGTTAATGAGACGCGATTGGTCAGATTTAAGATGAAGGAACATTGTGGCAAGTGTGGGAGGGTAACTTTGCTTTTGTCTCTGCAGTGTCCAGGGGGTCAGATGCAGAGAGGAAGGATAGAGAGCAGGAGTGCAGGGGGGTGAAGAGGCCCTATGGCGAGAGAGGCAGGGGCTACTACGAATTTAAGGAAGAGATCAACTATAACAGGTACTGTACAGAACGCTTCCTATCTGACACATCAGTGTTCCACTTGGTTTTAGAATGCATGTATCCGACCTGTGTTTCTCTCTTCCTGGCCTCTGTTTGTATCTTCATCTCGCTCTTTCTTACTCTGTGGCATCACCTGATTGTGCTACCGTCTGGCAGTTGTTGTTTCCGGAACAATGGGTGAAATGGTTTACTCCCTAAATCCACAATCCTCCGTGAAGGTCCTGTCTGAGGCTTGTCAATGGAATCTCCATTGAGAAAAGGAGGGGGGGTTGCTGATGACAGAGGTTAAGTGTGTCGAGTTAAACCCGTCTCTGTCTTTCTTTCAGGGCCAAATCTCCGGACCCTGAACCCGAGGCGAAGGGGGAGGAGGAGGTGGATGAAGGGCTGGTCCGACTGGATTCCTGTTAGTTTCTGTTTTGTCGTGCACGTGCTAAATACACACATTTACTGCACAAAACACCTTTTGGTTACCAATCCATAGTTTTTTCTAATAGTTACAGGGTTCACTTGAGTAGTCCCAGTGTGTTCTCCATTAAGCCAGAATGACCTTTTTACAAAGATCATAGTTGATGTACTGTCGCTTTGTTTTCTTTGCAGATAACTCTGATCTGCACTTTGAGGTGGGCCGGGACGGCTGCAGTGGCCAGCCTCTGCTCTCTGAGAAGTTCCCTCTCTTGTGGTCCGGGTGCCGCCTGACGCACGGCGTCGATCGGGGGAAAGTGGGATTTGAGGCCAAGGTTGAAGCTTTCATCCCTTCATCTTTCATTGATTCGTTCAATCATTGACACATTGAATCATCCAGTGTGGCGCCAAAATAACTGTTTATTGTTGGAACTCATTACCAAGTGGATCCAGTGTTGCACAGTTTTTTGTCAGAGGGGTTTGATTGAAGTGCGAGCTGTGGTCAGCTTTTAGTGCGGTGCGAGCGGTGCTTGGCCTTTAGTGCGGTGTCAGGTTCTGCTCTTATAAAGACCACACACTAAAGGTCAACTTCTGTTCCGTGTTTTATTCAGTTAATCAAAAAGCAAATGATTTGGCTTGTGCCTTTCTCTGGGATTACGGCTTTCCTGAAGATCACTTTAGACCATGTACCTTTAACCTGCTTTTTCTGCCTTGTTCAGAAAAAGGCTTAACTTCGAAACGTTTTAATCCTAGTAATAGTAATGTATTAATATGATATGTGACTAACCATACTAATGGCCTTCAGTCAACCCCAGTCCTTCATGTAATTACACAAGATGCGTAGCTACTGAACCTGAAAACAGGAATCTCACTGTGCAATTCCTGTTGTTTTAATTCCTGCAATTAACATAATTGTTCTGCAGTTTGTGAAGAAGCTGCCTGTGACAGAGCTGAAGGCGGACGACCCAGACACCCACATTCTCAGGGTGGGCTGGTCTGTGGACGACTCCAGCTTCCAGCTCGGTGAGTCACTTTGTGGTGAAGGATTTTTTTTGTCTATATAGGGATCTTGGGATCTAAACCAACTAGGTGCAACCACTATGAGCAACTATTGATCATAGTTAATGGATTTTTTTCTCTTCCAGGTGAGGTGGCGTTTTCATACTGTTACGACGGTCGCGGTAGGAAGGTGACGGAGGGAAACGAGGAGGACTTTGGGGAGCACTTTTCCGAGGGTGATGTCATTGGCTGTTATGCTGTGAGTTCCGTCTTTTTGTTTCTCTTTCAACTACTCTGCACTTTATCTCCTTATTGGTCCTTATATACTCCTGTAGAGGAGTATTTTGAGATCTTGCCACTCAAGCTCGTCTCTTGTTCTCCCAGTTGTTCTCCGATGAGGAGGTAGAGCTTTCTTTCCACAAGAACGGCTGCCCGCTGGGCGTGGCATTCCGTGTGGGCGGTGCCGACCTGGCCGGCCACGCCCTCTACCCGCACGTGCTCTGCAGAAACTGCTCTGTGATGCTCAACCTGGATCCCGTGGGACCTCCATGGCACCCCAGCCCGGCTGAGTACACCCCACTCTCAGCGCTTCCTGCCGAAGCCCGAGTGCGCGCCCCTCTGCCCCCTGCTACTAAACAGGACTGTGAGGTCTGAGTCACTTCTCGCATCAGAGCTTGACCTCCCAGGATTTTGTTGACTTCTGATGTGCATCTGATAGTTACAGATAGTTTAGGTAGTTCTCAGAGGTTGTACATGCACTGAAGTACTAGCTCCATTTTTATTTTATTTTTTATATGGAAGTTGACAGGATGGATTGAATGGTTTGAATCCCCCCCCCTTCTGCAGGTGCTGATGATGGTGGGTATGCCTGGTGCTGGAAAGACCCACTGGGCCCAGGCTCACATTGCCCAGAACCCAGAGAAACGCTACAATCTCCTGGGCACGCGCACGGTCCTTGGCAGCATGAAAGTGAGATCTACCACCTCTTGTCCAATGTTAAGTTGTTTCTCGTTGACACGTGATGTAAACACTGTGTCCGTGGTGTGCTGTGCAGTAGGTACATTATATGGAGAAAAGTATTGGGACACCTACACATTGCACCTACAGGAGCTTTTATGACATCCCATTCTAAATCCATAGGCATTAATA
>JAOYSI010072384.1:8762-21598 GCA_025775065.1 Hiodon alosoides
CATAGGCCTCTTCTGATGGTGCAGTGGGAATCATAGGCCTCTTCTGATGGTGCAGTGGGAATCATAGGCCTCTTCTGGTGGTGCAGAGGGAATCATAGGCCTCTTCATCTAAGTTGATTCTCTATCTTGGCTTTTCCTCGACACTGTCGATGTGCACACAAAGACGATCTAAATGAATCATGCCTAATGTGGTCAAAACAGCCCTGACCAGATGGTGTGCTCTTCAAACTGTGAAATGTTTAATACAGTGAGCTAAATTAAAGCGTGGCTGCTCCTGCGTGTTGGAAGTTTCAGAATCTTAGCAACAGTGAGATTACAGAAACAAAGAGACAGTTAATAATTGTATTCCAGTTACAACAAACTTTGGTCAAGCCGGTTCTCTGTTTGATTATGAAATGCGTATAATACGTTTTGTTCTGCCACAAGCATAAGTCAATATGAGATAAGGCGGTCTCCTAACTCAAATAAACAATTCATCTCTGAAGAGGCATACCTCACTCACGAGTACGGATAAATCGATAGATCGAAAACACAAAATGAATATGTCTGCAGCAGTAGGGTTTCCAAACTAGCATAAAGTCTCACAGTCTTAAAGAACGCCAGACACCTGGCACATGAAATAAAATTACCACTA
Organism: Hiodon alosoides; assembly: GCA_025775065.1. Lineage (NCBI taxonomy): Eukaryota > Metazoa > Chordata > Actinopteri > Hiodontiformes > Hiodontidae > Hiodon > Hiodon alosoides. Next base: position 9,397 of record JAOYSI010072384.1, read on the forward strand.
CAAAAATTCAACACTCCTATTGGTTTTCCAAAAAAAAAAAACAGAGCTTGGTGGCAGTAAACTTTGAAGGAAACCATCCACAGCCTCTAATTCCGATAAAAACAAAACACATTTTTAAAAATTTGGTTTAGTCAAGATCACTCTCAGAGGCTACTGGCTGAATTTCACCTGTCCGAGGACATACGTACATTCAATCCCGACAGAGTTTGCCTTGTCTCCCTTCCCCATAAAATGGAATTTCCCCTAAAAGTGATGAAGAATCTTGATACAGAAAAGCGGAAGGCAGAACATTTTTTTTGTTCTGATTAACTGTGTGAGTAACAGTAACTTAAAACGTGTCTTACTTAAAAGTGGTACAGATTTCTTCAATTTTCACAGCTGAGCTGGAATATAAGGTGATACTTTAAAAGTGTTGTATATTTATGCCCTTGAAAGGCTTGTAAAAAAATGAGAAAATATCCATAATGTGTAATGCGTTAATGCTGGAGCAAACTGTAATTTTGTGATTACAAAAATAAAGAAATGAATCAAACCTGGGCAGACAAAGAAAACTCTCATTATGGGAAATTGCAGTTTTCAAAAGCAGTCTCGTAGCTGTGGAAACCTTCTGAGGTGTGGTTCAATGACTGAGCAGAGATGGTATTTTAAAACCAAAAACAGCACCAAGAGTTGTACAAAGTTTAACAGGAGGTTCCCTGTTTATCCTCCAACACCTCAATCTCGAAGGTGGAGCTGCATTCATCATCCTGTATAACAGCTTACGCCAAAGGTACAACGTAACCTGTACCGTTGACACCACACAGGATGGGTCCATGGACTCGCGCTGCTTCGCTGATAGGAGTGGAACCTGGTGTGGTCCTCTGCTGCAACAGCCTGTCTGTGACAAGGGCCACCGAGGCGTGCATCCTGAGCACGAACCCCATGGTGCTGCAGTGCTGTTCGCCTGATTGTGGCACGCCAGTTCGCTTGCCCGATTCTTGCCATTCTCTTTCGACCTCTCTCGTGAATGAGTTGTTGTCGCACGCAGGACTGCTGTTGAATGGATGATTTGTTGGTGATTGTCGCACCGTTCTTGATAAAACCTAGACACTGTCACGTGTATGGCCGCTTCTGAAATACTGGAACTGGCAAGCCTGGCACCATATAAATACCACACACGAATGTAGCATTTACAGGACAGAAATGTTAAGTCATCCACCTGGCTGCTGCAATCTTCCCCAAGTAGTACAATTATCTTGTCTGTGATCAGTAATCTACCCACTGAAAAAACAACGAACAAAGTTAAGTTCCTGTCTACAATACTATTTTTGTGGTACACCGTTGGTGCTTGGTGTTTTAAAAAGCTAGACGGTTTCTGTGAGGCTGTTGGTGTGGCGTAATGGGATTCCTGGATGTATCGATTTTAAACGTTTCAGTTTCATCACTTTTCGTAACTGGCTGATCACATCAGGCAGGCGAGGAAAAACTCCAGGACTGATCACGCAGTCAGTAAATGGAGGTTATATTGGAGTTTAATTTACCTTCGGGACTGCCTGCCCTGTTGTGTTATTGCCAGACACTCAGTATTTTAAAAAGCACACAAACGAGATGCACATGTGTTTGCAGTGTCTCACCCCATTAAGCTCGCATTATTTAAAGAGCGTGAAGTTGATCGTCGCATTGTCTTGAGCCTGTGATCGTCTTCTGTTCTCAGAATAATCAGACGTTGAACTCCAGCAATCCCGGCACTCCTTGTAGTAACGTGTCATATTCTATTGCATATCATGAGACGCAAATCCATTCACAAAACGGCACCAGATATTTTCATACTGGATTTGCTCTGCATGTGACCATGATGACTGATAATTTCTACTGCGATCTGTTCGTTTGGTCCAGTGCCTTGCAGTTGGATCTCGATGCTTTATTTTCTTGTCCGTCACCCATGTTTCATCCTGTTAATTATTTAACGATGCAAAAAATAAATAACAATGATGTTAATCCATAAGTAGACATATTGTGTCAATTTATATATTTTTTGACATCATGCCCCACCAAATGTCCAGCTCTGTGCTCAGTCATTGATGTTTGCTGATTTGTGAGTGCGTTTTTTTTTTTGCCTCACACTACCAAAGGGCTAAGGGCCTGGATGTTTGTGCTTAGAGTAGACAGTGCCCCCTGCTGTGGCCCTCAAACTACTATCTGCTTCAGGGCAAAAACCGCCATCGAACACAACACTTTAAGCGTTCATTAACTTATTCTCTGTGTTAGTCTGTGATAGTATTGTGGTCATCTTTATCATTTTGATGAAATTCTTAGAAGGTGTACATTATAAAAATCTGGAGGATACCCTTTTTAAAATGTTTCATTTATTCCAAATGGCAGACAGTTCTCTGATTATGATTAGTATATAATGGCTATTAATTAAGCAAATAAAAATGATAATTAATTGCTCAGTGAGGTGGGTCTATGAGCGAGAACATAGAAGAGCACTGATCTGGTAAACAGCTGTGTAAGAGTACAAATGATTTTCATTAATTATCTCCAGCATCAAGCACAGAACTTCAAGGCATTGTGCACCATTTATTTATTTATTTTTTCCTGTACGTGAACAGAATAAGCATGGAAGGGTTGATGGCTCTTTTCAAATGTTACCTGCTTCTTTTTAAACCTTGCAACTGGTTGCCTGCAGATAGGCGACACAGGGAACAGCCGAACCGGCACCACAGCTGACTCGAACGCCTTCCGTCTTTAGAATGCTCTCCGATTTAAACGTCGCGCGGATCGGGAGGTTTTAGTAACCGAACATGGATGACATCTATTAAAAACGTCAGACGAGGGGAAAAGTGTAATTTCGCATTTCATAAGTTGCACTCATGGGCTCTCAACAGGTATGCAGGACCCTAACGTATTGCCTCAGCTCGTCACGTTCACCCTAGCGGCTACGTGTGAATAAAAAGATTAATACCCCTATAAACCATGCAATTCTCTCTCATATATAGCCTATGAGTATTTCCACTCGGAGTATCATGGACACAGTGCGAAAACAATAATGTGAAGTATTACTAAAATATATATTTATTTTGAGTAGCCCTGGAGTTTACCTGAAGAGGTATGCAACATAAAACGTAGAAAAAAAGGACAGCTTTAAATCGATACAAACAGCAGTACAGACGTCGTAGTGGGAGGAGAACGGCTGTATTGCGCTGTGTCCGCATTTTTGCAGCTATTTCCAGAGGCGGTGGGCGGAGATTAAATATTAAGATGAACTAGAGTGACAGTTCCTATTTTTCAGTGCTCCCCGAAGCTTATCTGATTCTCGCCTAATACTTCTGAGTAAAATAAAAAAAAAATCCTCAGGCGAAGGGGGAACAAAACGTTTCAATGCAGGAGGAACTCCACTGATTTGTTTTATTTAACCAGCTGTTAAATGATTGTTTTAGGCACACTCTATTTTTATAGTATTTTAAAACACTTTATGTTTCTTTGAAACAAGACACATACTGAGCGATGTCATATCCTCAAGGTTACCTGTACCAACCACCGGGCTCATTGGGTCTTTATTCTTGCTCAGTTTCTGAGTCTTCGGGGTTCAGCGTCCCTAAAAGCGAGGAACCCTTGAGGTCTTCTCCTGGTTCCGCCTTCAGTCCTTTCTCTGGATCGGTTGCCTTTACTGCTCCTGTTACTGATTTATCCAGCCATCTGCGGTACAACACGGACCATGCCGCGGGATTCACAACATACATGGTAAAACTCTGCTTCTGTGTGGGGCGTGGTTTGGTTATTCTGTAGTCTAATAATGATTAACACCAACCGCGATAAGGGAAGTGATTACCTTGCTTTTAAAAATGCTATTAAGACGGACCTTTTGTGACTTTTTGGTAATGACTTACGTGTGAGTTTTTTGTTATAGCTTTGAGGTAAAATAGACGAAAAGGAACTTTTTCCAGTCGTTTAATGTTTTGGCCAAACATCCAATGCTTTAAAGAGTGGGTAAAATGTTTGCTTTTTTAATTGGGTTTGAGGGTTAATGTTGATAATAAATATATAAATTATTAAATTAAACACATTTCATAAAACACATTTTAAAATATAAGTTACCCGCGATTCTTTAGATCATGGTAGGCTATATAGCCTGTTTACAAACGTTTAATATGGATTAGGCCTGTTGTTAATTTAAATCAAGTTTACTAACGCGCATATATTTTCTTTGATTCGCTTACGTGTCTCGTATTATATACACTTAATGTAAGCGACTATTCATTAACAACAGAAGCAGTGATATAAGAGAAATAGCATAGGGAAAACTAAAAAAACGGGCGGCCCGTTTTGAACCGCTGTTATGAGAAATTTACATTTAACAGATTAATCTGAGTAACTATTAGTTATTATATTCTAAAATTAAATATATTCTTCGAATTAAACTACAATATTATATTATTCAATAAAATATAAATATAATTCAAATCGTAAGAGTGCGAAACTTGGCGAAAAATATGTCCATTGTTATTATAATTATTATTAGTAGTAATAGTGGTAGTTCACCTGACTATTTGTTTTAAATAAATGTTTTGAAATTAAAATTTAAAATATATTAAAATTTAAAAACTTTCATAATACATTACATTTTTAAGGGTACTCCGTACGACGCCAACACGGCTGGGATGGCGGGAGAGATTAGTTACAGCCTTTACGGAAGTTCTGCATACCCGCACCAGCTGAACGATCCAGTTTTCCGAAAACACGTGGCAAGAGACACGACAGCCACCCTCAAAGCCTGGCTTCAGGAACACGAGAAAAACCCCTACCCCACTAAAGGAGAAAAGATCATGTTGGCTATCATCACCAGGATGACCCTAACGCAGGTGTCCACCTGGTTCGCCAATGCCAGGAGGAGGTTGAAGAAGGATAACCACGTGAAATGGGCCCCGAGGAGTAAAAATGAGCTCGAGAATGAAGAGCACAGCGACGGCGAGAGAAATGACGATTATTCGGAGAAGAGTATGGACAACGGCGAAACGTCTGTTGAGGATGAAGGTAAAATCCGGGCGCAAATTTCAAAATATACAAACAAAAATGCCATTGCCATGATATTTAATTCCAGGACCCTTGATATATTTAAAGACGATGACCGAAATGTAAAGCTACCATACACTAATTCATGTTTAAAAACGTTTTTTTCCCCCCATAATTAATTTTCATTGCCTCAGCTTAGCCAACCATTTTTATTGACACCGTTTTATTTGTTTTCCTTTTCCTCAAGGTATCAGCTTAAAAGTTGATTCTCTCGCAGACTGTTCCTGCTCTGCTGAATCAGACGGGGAAAGGAACACTTACAGCGCTCGCGATTTCGTTTCCGATTCTGAATCAGCCGTCAAAGGTTTGTCACAAAACAAATGTGCTCACGAGTCGCTGACAGAGCGGGAAACTTCTGTTATAAACCACCGCCGCCACCAACACGAGCGCTCACCGAGCAGCAACAGAAAAGCCAGCCCTGTCAGCAGACACTCTTCAGGCACTCAGACTCAAGTTGTTAAGCCGAAACTTTGGTCATTAGTTGAAATAGCCACCTCGGACCAAAAGCAATACTTGGGGCAACATTGTCCTTCAGACACACCGACAAAGCCAAAGACGTCGTCTGCAAGAACCGTCTACCCTGCCTCCTCAGTGTATGGAGGCGCTTTTTATTACACGTCCTCCTTCTATAGTAATTACCAAAGCTATGGCCAATTAGGCCCTTTTCATGGCCAAGGACTTCTACGCTGCTGTAATGCTGCCTTGGCTGATAACGAGGAGGACTGTGTAAGTTTCCGTAAGCAAACTGGACATTGATACGCCAATTAAATGTAGCCAGATCAACAGCAGGACACACTTCTGAACGTGTGTGTTTAATTCAGGTAGGCTAACAGATCTCATACAGACGACATTTTCTATAACCTATTATAAAAAACAGTGTTTCTTTAATAGTAATTTCTGTTTTGTCATCGTTGTTATCAAGATTACATTTTAGCCGTACCAGTGTTTAAAATGTGCGTTAGGGCCTGTATGGAGAAGGTTTTGTATGTTGACAGTCACCTGTGACCTAGCGGTTGAACCGTATCTATGCAGTTCAAAACACTTGACAGGAACGAGCGATTTGTTGTCATTAAGTTATTCGTGTGTGTGTGTGTGTGTGTGTGTGTGTGTGTGTGTGTGTGTGTTTATATATATATTTTATATATATATATATATATATATATATATATATATATATATATGCTTTGAATACTTGTAAATTGTTAAAGGTGCAACCTGTGTATTTAGCTTAAATCGCATTATATTTTCTGTGTTTTAAACATGTAATCTAACTGTCGTGTACATTCGACAGTTTGCAAACGCCTATTATAGTATGGTAAGCTAAAACTATCGTTATTTTATATTAAAACAAATAAAAGCATTTATGGAGTTTGATAATCTTCAACACCATTCGAATCAAAATTATACATCCGCTTTTGCTTCGCATAGGATATGTCAAAGGGCTGAATGCGTTTCATAGTTGTTATGGATAAAACGAAGCTGGCAACACAAAAAGAAAAACTCAAATTTCACAGGGAAGACGGATATATTTCATATTTACGTTTTGTGCATTGCCAACTACACGTTGTCACGAACGATTGTAATATATATGCGTTTAAAGAAATCTGGAGGATTCGTTTTTGCAAATTCTCTGGCAGTTTATTTTCCTCGGATAAATCGACGAACAGAAAATTCAATATGTTGTTACTGAAAATGTTATTATAACTATTATTCTCCACTCTCAAAACGAAATATCAAATGCATTAAAAACATTTGATTTGCAAGAAATATTGGAAGAAAGTATTAATTAACTTAGTGGTCCCTATATTTAAATAAATGTGAGTAGCACAATATTAAATTAGCAATGCGGTGCTAAGGGCCCGCGTCATATCTGTTAAATTTATAACCCACTTTTCTATGGTTGGATTTTATTTTCTAGGTCCACAGGTAGGTGTCACAATTGCTTTGAAGGAGAAAGAGCAAAGCCGCCTTTTCTCTTTTCATAATCAAAGGATTATTTTATTCCGGGTTACACTTTGTGCTGCAGTCTGTGGTAATACGGCGGCGCTTTATTGTTTATTTTATAGACCTGCAAGATCAGATTTATAATTATAAGAACGATTAATTAATAATCTAGTTGGTTACCAATCGATAACTTATCAAAACGGCCCATTCTCGCCACTCCTTGATGGTTATATTGTTGTATTTTTTTATTTTTTTTTAATGTCGGAGAAAGGGGTCCTGCAGCGACCATTAGTGTAGATGGATTGTAACTGAGCTTTCAAAGCTTTAAGTGTGACTTAACTGAGATCAGACTTGAAAGGGGTATATATGTTTTATCTTTTATAGGCCATATTATTATAGTATATCATATGCTACGCATGGTCTACTAAATGTCATTTTTAATTACTATGCTGGTTCCTTTTATATAGGTGAGGCTAAGCCTGCATACAATGTATGTATATAACCTGGCTTTTAGCCTCAGGAAGAGTATGTATGTAGGCAGATATGTATATTCACAAACAAAGCATTTCGTGTTGAAAGTAATCTATTCTAGTTTGTTTGTTTTTATTACACCCTGGAACTTTGAATTAAAATTTTTTTTTAATCATAGGATAAACTGCCAAGAAGAAGAGTGGTAAATTACACCAATTGGTTAATTGTTCAAATAATGAGAAAACCCCCCCAAAAAAACTAGCTGCTGATTATTGACCTGAACCACACGCCCCAGGCACGGTGGCATCACCTTAAATTACTCTTGCATTCCACTTCTGTACTAGCGGCGTAAAAAATTATTTTTAAAGTTGGAAAACAAAAGAATTGGGGGGGAAAAGTTTGTTCAATATAAAAGGGAGGGGCTAACATTAGCGAAGAAGCTAGCTTTTCGCAATGCTGTCAAGTTGGCTTGCATAAAACGTGATTTAACACAACCATTGTGGTGTCGTTTGTCCTCAGCTCTGATACAAACATTTAAGCAGCTGTCGCTCGCTTAAATTTGTGTGTGAAGTAAAGTACACAAGGCATGCTAATGAAAACATATGGTTGGGTGTAGTTACAGTACGGAAACCCGTGGACAGAAGAAACATAAATCTGTTTGCTGTAAGTTGAATGAAATACTCAATGCACCCAAAAAAGTAAGGTGTGTAAATATGCAAGCAAATTGTTCAATAAAAGCAGTCAACAGTCAAGTGTACTGTAAATAGACTGCATCTCTATTAATAAATAATTATTGACAACACTGTTACCAAAAAAAAAGCTAAACACTATTCTATTTTGTGACATAGGTTTAAAAAGCAAGTTTTTAAAAAAAAAATTTAAATTTATTTTTGTGTTTACATTACTTTCTGTTCATTCTCTCCTATCCCAAATTGTTAATGTGTTCTTGTGAGGAGTTAAGTATAATCATTTACCCCCTAACCTAAAAACATCAATTTGGTCACAGGTTATTAATCAATGTTCTGGATTTTTACTTTATGATAACAAGCCACTTAGTATACCACACATTACAACAACTATACAAACAACAACAACAACAACGAGGAAATCTGGTTTACAACTGGGCAGGCCAACATTGGGCTTGTTTTCCATTAGTGAGCCTTGGCATATGTCTATTGGTCTTTGGCCTTGGGGGACTGTATTGCTGCATTCCAGACATTATTTGCCAAAAAGCTGTTCCCAATTATCGAGAAACTTAACATAGAAACGGACAATCCACCATGGCCTTTGTAATTACCTTTGACAAACCAATGAAATAATGTGTCTCTGTTTTACTTACACAACATTACAAGTTGCTGAAATTGCTGTCGTCTGTGATAATGACATTGGTAGTTATTTGTAATTAAAAAGTACAGGTACATTAGCATATTTATTTTTGATTCTTAATATAAAGTTTTATAAGTTTGATTGCATTTTCTTAGTATTAAGAAAGGTCATTGAGGTCACCACCGTGTTTGTTATGTCTTCCATGACTCAAAGTTCTCAAAAAGTTCCCAAAAATTTTACCTCCTCTAAAAGAATAAATAAAAGATTCTTCAGAATGTGAGCAAGACCCTTAACCTTAACAGCCAGGCAACCATTGCTCAGACAATCGACCCTCCAGAATTAGTCATTTTTCATCCCGGGTACTAAAATGCCAAAATTTAAAAATGAATTAAGAACTCCACGAAATTCATGCCAGCTGCCGGTGGAGGAGGGCGGACAAGGTGGACAAGGGCGGGGAACCTCTACCTTCAGCTGTGTCCAGTGGCACTCAACATTATCAGTCCTTCTCAATATGGAAAGGTAACTGATCTGACCTGAAGGCAAAGCTGTTAGGCTTACAAACGTACTAATTTACTGCAGTGAAATTCAGCCATGCATCCGACAACATGGCTGAGGGTAGATGTAACACCGTGATGGGTCTTCAAAGCAAGGACCAATCCATTTGAGCACATATGGATCATTAGGAACTAACGTATTCAAGCCAGTTTTAATCCTTCAGAGTGGCGATCAGTAGAACTTCAAAGTACTATCTCGATCTCAGGCATTGTGGCCTACAAACTTTTCAGTTCTTTCAGTTTCTTTCATTTATTTAATCTCTTTAAAAGCAGATGTTTTTTTTATTGCCACTGTATACAGGGCAAACAATGCATGACAACATCTAGTGTTATCAGCTTACAAACAGTTTGCCTTTGTCTGGCTGGCAGTCTCCACATAATGGATTGCAACTCCAGGGAATTGGAAAAGGATGTGCTTGAGAGTTTTAATTAAAAGCTTGTCGGGGTGATATTCTCCCACTGCATTTTTTGCCCATCCTTTTAATTTGAGGGATAGTGAAAAATTACCCCACAAACCCCGCCCCCCCCAAAAAAATAATAATAATAATTTGGCCAAATTTAGCATGGTGTACACAAATATGCTGTCACTCAGCCTTTTCTGTAATGCCCGCAGCTTTAAATTCATAATTATCATCACAGCCAGGATAACTCATGAACCTGACTGAGTGTATGGCAATGCTGAAATAGCCCAGGTGCAAACATTTACAAATATTCATTCTTTATTGCCTAGCATGTCACATTGCTAAACTCCGCACAAGTGCTCTCTACTGTAAATGCAAATATCTTGGGACAATGTTGAAAATCGCCACAGAATCTGAAGTGTGTGCCCTGAATACATGGAATACTGTCTTTTATCACCTGTCTTTAATGGCGCCCTTTAATTTTCGCTAATACAAAAGATAATTCTTGTCTTTTAGATCCAAGCTCTTGGATGTGACTCAGAGGGAAGGTGCCACCCCTTGGGTTCAGCCAGTGGTAACAGTTGCTGCCTGACAGAATTCACGGGCTGCATTATTCAAGCGAGCGTGGTTAATGTATAAACAAAGCTGCTCCTCTTGGCCTCTGAGGTTCAGCCCCATGGCAGTCTCAGCCATCACTCTCTCTCACAGCATCTCCCGATGACACGCTGCAGATAGATGATGTGTTTATTAGCTTGTCACCGCCTTCACTGTGTGGGCTCCTCTCACCTGGGTAAACAAGCGAGGGGGGGGGGGGATTGCCCTTTACCATTGGTTAATTAGGGTATCCCCAGCGGCGCGGCAAACTGCTTGATGAGGCAGAAAATGATTCATCAATTCACTCCTCAGTCGATCTTCACACCGAGAGGCTTATGGCGCTCACAGCCGGCAGTTATCTGCTGCGTGCGACAGAGGGGGCGGGGATCGGTTACAGCTGACGGCCGTCTTTGCCTTGACCCGCATCGGCCGTCCAAATGCACTCCGAGATCAGGGGTGACGCACTCGCTCCTGACTGCCCAATATCACATTACACGAAATGCCTGGCGGATCATGTCTTTGCGTTGATTTGCACACAAAACTGAATTCACAGTCGATGGCTGAAATGAGTGAAGACGAAAAGGGCAGCTTTCCTGGTGCTAATATGAGAGTAATTAGAGAGGAAAAGTGGGCGCACTAAAAAATAATAATATATGTATTGCATTTTTACAGCTTGTAAAAAAGGGCCCTTGCCACAGTGAGCTATTTTTATACAGTGAGCAATTACATGAAAAAAAAAAAAAATATATATATATATATTTAATTTTTTGAACGAATATATATTTATAAAACTTTTTTTTTTCTCCACTTATATACACTTAAAATGCATATACTCTTCTTCCCTTTACAACAGCTCAGAGTCTGGAATCAGGATCCCAGAAAACAGAGTTCATGCTTAGGATGAGGGCACTAGGTCGCCGCCTCAGTTTTGTGCTGAACTGAAGCAATAAAAAAATACGTCTAAATGGATTATCCCGTGAATTTTCAGTTTGTTTATATGTCAAATTGCTTGAGGGGAGAAAAGTGGCATTGACGAGCTCAAGAAAAAAAAAAGAAAAAAATACGACATAATTTTGCCGCCGGCTTTTCCAGGTGCTTCACAGGTTTTATTTATTTTTTTATTTTTATTTTTTCCGCTTTTGGTAATTACTTTAGGACTTTCCGGAATCCACTGTTCAATTCAGGGCTTCAGACAAATAATTGGATTTCCAGCTAACACGCTGTGCTGCATTACTCTGTCTGTCTTGCGTTGTCCTCGGGGCACGCGGTTTGCATCATATCTAGTTGCTTCGTTGTGGGGGTGAGGTTTTCACTGCGCGTTACCGCATTTGTCTATTTTAAAGAAAATAACTGACATCCTTTCCAACACACCCAACCCAATCATAATCAACATATATTTACAGTGAAAAGGCAGGAGGGACAGACGGATGGGAGAATTAAAGTATAAAAATACAATTCCTACTTGTCGATCTCAACTGAATTTTTTTTTTGTTCCATACAGACACACACACGAACACTCTCTCTCACACACACACACACATTCTCTTTCTCACACACACACGCACACACACTCTCGCACACACTCTCACACACACACACACATTCCCTCTCACACACACACTCTCACACACACACACGCACGCGCACACACACACACTCTCACACACGCACACACAAACACTCTCTCACACACGCACACACAAACACTCTCTCACACACGCACACACACATACACTCTCACACACACTCTCACACACACACACGCACACACACACTCTCACACACTCTCACACACACACTCTCACACACACACACTCACACACACACACTCACACACACACACACACACACTCTCACACA